>WNWK01000756.1:167500-389208 GCA_009830355.1 Cherax destructor
GGCACTAATTTCGGCTAGCATAATTTCAAATTTCCAGGGTCGCCACACCAACCTGCTGGTACTGTTTGGTGGAGCTACTTGCTGCATAAGTCATTCCAATTTCTTTTTCTCCATTTATTGTTATAACCTGCTTACTTTTAGCCCTAGCCATGGTTCCAATGAATAAAAGAAGTGCTTTTCATTGTGTAAAGCACATACACAGTACATTGTCCATAAAAGATAAAGTGGCTTTGAAGCCACTGTCAGTTGCCATGAGCTCAGTCTCGTGATGCAGGGGAATATGCTTTATTATTACGCTAATATCAACACTACGGCTTATTTACGTATCACAATTGATCTCATATGACATAATAAACAATATAAATAACCTAAAAACATGGTAAATACTCCAGAATGAATAATATTTGGCATAATACCAAGCGGTTCGACGGAGGTATGAAAAGGATATGGGATACAAGTCCCATCCTCCTATCCGTCTTGGAAAATGGAGTGTAGCACAGGGCTAACTGTGATATACACTTGTAATGCACCATAAAACAAACAAAAAAGCTATTTTCTCTACATAGAGTATCATACATAGCAGCGTATGTGTAGAGAACCTAGGATAACCCAAAAAAGTCAGACAAAGTGACTTATTTCCAGTACCTGGCTTGGGCTTGCCATATATGATTTTTGGTAAATATTTTTTTTCTCAGTTGTTTGTTGGGCTATCTTATTGAAACTTGGGCAATGTATGATAGAAAGATGCTTCTTAATGTACACCAAAATGAAAACAATCAGACGATAAATAACGGAGTTCACTTCTCAGCCATTAGCCGCCCCTTAGCGGTATAGTATTTTTGTATGGTTTTTATGGTTGTAGTCTCGTTTTAGTCTCATTTGATAGAATGGAATATATATTACAGAAATAAGATATGATTTTGATTGGTTTCACAATGAAAAGTACCTTTTCAAAATAGCGGAAATGTTCGATTTTTGCCGATGTTCAATGAACTTTCTTGTGCAAGTCAAGTTGGTTAACTTTGTTAAGTGTATTCTAACCTAATCACTCTGTAATCCGGCAAACTCAATAATCCGGCACACTACAGGTCCCAATGATGCTGGATTTGTGATGGAGGACCTGTACATTTTATCAGTGTGTGTGAATTTCAACAAAACAATTTTCCACCTATTGGCTCCAATTAAAGTACAGTGGTACCCAGAGTTTCGGCCATAATTCATTCCAGAAGGCTGTTCGAGTGCTGTTACCGAACGAATTTGTTCCCATAAGGAATAATGTAAATTAGATTAGTCCGTTTCAGACCCCCAAAAATACACTTACAAAAGCACTTACAATAATAAACTTACATAATTGTTTGAGTTAGGAGCTGTACGAAACTCGGGGTACCACTGTACACGTAAAACAGCAACAATAACTAGTAATACAGATAAAAGAAAGTATACAATTAATATTATATTTTTTCCGTGGTAATATTTAGAAATTTATCTACAAATTCTTATTTTCTGTCAAGTTTAAGTTTTAAAATTAGCTTTGTTTAGTAAAAGAGTAAAATTTTAATAAAAACTTTAACATAGTGCACAATTATACTAATATTCAGAGAACCCCCCCATCCCTTCAGTACATATCCTTCTCCCAATGACCCATTATACCAGGGACAATAATTCAAGCAGCTTCCTTGACAAATGCTCAGGCTACTCCCAGGTCAGCCAGCATTCCACTGCCCTTTCCCCTCAGAATAGAACAAATCACCTGGGCAGCTATACATACCTCTGATGCTTTTCTTTTCAGTTTTTAGTCATATTTTAAAAGGATTATGTACAAATGATTATGTATAACATTTACTAGAAAGAAGTAAAGACAATGGTGACACATATCACTAGGGTTCAGTACATGAAGTATTTACACAAGTGAGGAGGGTTTCCATAATAACTGTAAACAAGTGATAATTGTGGCAACTCACAATCATTTTTTCTTTACCAGGTGAAGATATGCATCACTATTTTACAGAAAAAAGTATGTAAATGAAATACTGTTTCTTTTGTATTGTAAGTCTGAAAAGGTGGAAGAACACCATCACCTGAGACACCTCACCACCAACCACTCTTTGCAACATGAGAACACCATCACCACTCCTTGCAGCAGAACACCATCACCTGCAGTGCCTCACCATCACCACTCCTTTCAAATGGAGAACACCATCACCTAAAGTTCTAACAGCTCACCAAAATTCCATCACATTTACCCACAAAGTCATGACATGTGATACAGTAGTACATTATTATTATTATTATAATCAAATAGAAGCGCTAAACCACAGGGGTCATACAGCGCTGCTACAGTAGTACAGCCTTTCCTCACTTAATGACGGAGTTCCATTCCTAAGACCATGTCGGTAAACAAATTCGTTGCTAAGCAAGGAGCATACTATAATGGTAGTGAGTTTGTGTCTTTGATATTGTTTTAATGTCGCCTTTGCATCATTTATAACATTTCTAGTACATATTTTTAAATGTTTATACAGTAGTGTACTGTATATTGTAATAAACAGAATAGAGGAAACCAGCTCTAATATACATTATTTAGGTATGCATACTGGTCAGAAAGCCCATTGTAAGTCCGAGTCGTCAGTAAACACGTACGTCGCTAAGTGAGGAGAGGCTGTATTATAGATACTACAGTATTAAACTATGTATCATATGTAAGGCCAAATATTTTTGTTGGTACCAACATTTTTGTTATATAGATTTAATGGTATAATGGTCATCATTAATTTGCCTAGTCTAATGATGGGATTTCTTGGAAATGAATCTCAGTGTTAAGGGAGACTGCTTGTATCTTCAGTAAATATATAAATTTTATTACTTGTATAATCAAACATTCCGGTAAAGAATGCTTATTTCTTTATTTACAATCTCCAGATATCATAACTTCTGCAATACTCAGACCAGTAATGACAGAATATTACTTTGAATAATGTATTAATGAGCAGCAAAATGCCCTATTCATCTTCAAATGTGATTCAATCATTATATGTTGCACATTTCCATCCAACATTAAAATTTAATAAAAAAAAAAAAAAAGTACAAACCTTCTGGAAATCATTCGTGCGGGCTGGAGCTGAACAGCGATGAGCATCTACTGTGATATTATATGAACAAACAATATCTCCACCCATCTTGCAGTCATACCGACCTGCATCTGCCTCGTTGACATTCATCACAACCAAACCATGTTCAGAAGTCTCTATATACTTGTCAGGCCTGGGAAAAAATAATGATTTTGAAGAAAATTAATGTGGCACAGGATTAAATCAGCGAGAAAGTTTATAACAAATTTCCCTTATTGAGATATAACTCAGGTCAACCAGCTTAACAGTTCAATGTTCAAGCATTTAACGATAAATGATAAAACAGGGAACAAATTAGCATAAAGCTAATTACACAATAACAACAACTGTCATAGTAGCTTTCACAAGCCTGAGTGAGGCACATACCTTTATACCGTTGATATACCATTCACGAGTTTCAAGAGTTTTTCTACTCCCGGAGCCCAGCCCTGGGCCAGGTTTTTCTAGTGCTTGCCTGTTCAACCATTCTGTTTATGTTTCTGGACCACTAGTCAACATCCATTATAGCCTGGCTGATCTGGCACTGGGTAGAGATACTTGTCCAGTTTTCTCTTGAAGACTTCTACACTTGTCCCACACTGATACCATCTGGTAAAATGTTGAATAATCTAGGACCATGGATGTTGATGCAATGTTCTCTTGTTATGCCCAAGGCACGTCTGCCCTTCACTGGATTTATTTTTACACTTCAGTATATTGTTATGGCAGTGTGCAGATTTGGGACCAAGCCCTCAAAGTATTTTCCATATATCCATTATCAGGTAACTCTCCTCCACTACAGGGAGTACAGTACATATTTAGGACTCTGTAATTCAAATGCTTTATTGGCTCCCAATGGACCATAAATGACTTTCGTATCTGTTCCAGCTCTGATATTTCCCCAGCCCTGAACGGTGCCACCAAAACTGAACAATACAGTGAAACCTCTCATTAATGGATTTTGGCAATTTCGCATAAAAAAAAAATTGGCTGGACAAATGCTCTAATTATTGGACAAAATAGATGAAAGTCTGTGATTCCAAATTTTGTCCATTGTGATAAGTGTCTGGTTGTCTTCTGAAATATCAGACCAAGCCCAGTGGTATGGAAGAGAAAAGCCATGTCCAGGACTTGTCTCTTTTCATTGTTCCTTAAGCCTTAAGCTACCCTTCATGGCCTGCAGGACAGGATGTAATGACAACAGTATTAGTAGACAAAAAGATTAATGGGTAGACTTCAGGATGCACATGTTTTTAGAGGGGCGACAGATATCAGATTGTTATTTAGTAGCAGTTACAGTGAGTAATGGGAAGATGGGGTACAAAGAAAATGTCATCAATGGGTAAGAGAGAAGTGAAAATTAATAAATTAAAGAAGATATAAGCAATTCTCCATGGGGAAGTGGAAAAGAATTCTTCCTCTTTAAGCCATGTTAGTTACTATTTTGTCCTAGGCACATGTCAATTAGACACTAGGCCTGTTGTATATATGTGTGTGTGTATGTGTATGTAAGGAAACACTTCGAAATGTTTCTGCCCCACCGGGAATTGAACCCGGCCCCTCCGTGCGTGAAGCAAGAGCTTTACCCACTAGGCCACCGGAGGCTGTGTGTGTCATAAGAGGCGACTAAAATGCCAGGAGAAAGAGGCTAGTAACCCCTTCTCCTGTGTATATATTACTAAATATAAAAAAGACACTCTCGTTTTTCTTTTTAGGTCACCCTGCATTGGTGGAATACAGCCAGTTTGTTGGAAAAAAAAATATAAGCAATTATTAGAGGTGGATTTAAGAATATAGTGTTAGAATACACAACAATAGTTTTCGGGTATTGGAGGGTGGGTATGGAAGGAGAAAAGGAGTGACTGGTGGTATGATGAGGTAAAGAAGGGGAATGGAAGAAAATTAGCACGAGCAGTTTTTACAAAGTATAAGTGAAATATAGAAGGCAGAGTATACAGAGACAAAAATGAAGGTTAAAAGAGTGGCAAGGGAATGCAAAAGCAGTCAATGAGAGTGGGCGAGGTATTATCAACAAATTTTGCTGAAAATAAGAAAAAGTTTGGGAGTGAGATCAATAAGTCGAGAAAGCCTAGGGAATAAATGGATTTAACAGCTAAAAACAAAAGGGGAGAGTTATTAGATGGGGAGGTGGAGGTACCAGGGAAATGGAGGGAATACTTTGAGTTGTTGAATGTTGATGAAGAAAGAGAGGCAGTGATTTCATTACTGGGCAGAGAGGTATAACATCTTGTAGGAGAATGAGTCAGATGTGAGTGTGGGGAAAGTGCATAAGGCATTGAGTAGAATGAGTGGGGGTAAAGCATCTGGGATAGATGGGATCAAGGCAGAAATATTAAAATCAGGTGGGAATGCAGTTTTGGGGTGACTGGTGCAATTGTTCAATATATGCATAAAAGGCAAAGGTACCTAGGAATTGGTAGAGATAATGTATAGTTTCTTTGTACAAGGGAAAAGAGGATAAAAGAGTATAAGAATTACCAGGGAATAAGATTGGTGAGTATGCCAGGTACAGTGTATGGTAGTTATTATTGAAAGAGTTAAAGGGAAGACAGAGGAGGATTGCATAGGAACAAAGTGATTTTAGGAAGGATAGATGTGTAGATCACATGATTACACTGAAGCATTTACGGTAAGTTAACAATACTTAGAAAAGGTAAGGAGCTTTGTGTTGCGCCTATGGATTTAGAAAAAGCATATGGTAGGGGAGATATGGGAGCAATGTGGCATATGTTCCAAATGTATGGAATAGATAGTAGGTTATTAACCCTTTCAGGTCGAGAGGCCCTCTCCCAAACTCGTTCTCAGGGTCGCAAATTTTTCTGAAAAAAAAAAAATTCTTATGAAATGATAAGAGAATCTTTTTCCGATCATAATGACACCAAAAGTACGAAATTTGATGGAGAACTAACGGAATTATGCTCTCGCGAAGTTAGCAGTATCGACAATATTTACGCATCAGCGATTTCGCCCACTTTGAGCCCTATTTTCGGCCAATTCCAATGTTTCAGTCTACTAAAATTTTAGCTATTTTGCTAGAATTCCATTTGTTCTATCAATTGAGTACAAGAAACTGCCAATTTACTGATTTGAACTACCCAATAAAGTGGTCAGAAATTGGCAATTTGGCCAATTTCACACAAATTTCAAAATAGGGTCCAGAATAAACGAGACAGACATTCCTGGCACTAAAATAACATTTTATCTGTTCATTAGTCACATCTCCAGGCCCCTCTTACATTACTTTTGCTTTCCATTTTGAATTTTTTTTCTTACAAAAAATAGAAGATTTTCTGTTATGTATACTACTGCATCATTGTAAAAATGTTATAAATAATATCATCACACTTGTGCAAGAATATTAGACTCGTCAGTTGATGTGTATTGGACGCATGGCATGATTTGTTTACTCTTGAACATCGGCAAAAATCGAACATTTTCGCTACTTTGCGCTCAGTTTCAAGGTACTTGTCATCGTGAAACCAATCAAAATTATCTCTATTTCTGTAATATATCTTACATTCTATCAAATGAGACCAAGAAAGCGAGAATACAACCATAAATACCATACGAAAATAGACTGCAAAGTCGCTGTTTTAAACAAAAAACATGGTCAGTTTTTTTTTTTTCTCATCACGCACTGTGTGGTGCAGGATTTTTTTTATACTGCGCACACTGACCGCACAGACCCATTCTCTCACATCTAGACCTACCAGCTTGTTTCCACTTGATTTGAGGGCGCTAGAATTTAGGCGTACTAGTACGTCAAAAACCCTGGTGCGTAAGCCGTACTAGTACGGCCGAAACCCTGAAAGGGTTAAAAGCAGTATGGAGTTTTTATGCAGATAGTGAGGTTCAGGTTAGGGTATGTAGGAAAGGGGGGAATTATGTCACCATGGTTGTTTAATATATTTATAGAATGTTGCTGCTGGGTAGAGGAATGGAATGAAATGATAAAGAATTTAATACAAAGTGGAAGTTGTCACAATTGCTGTTTTTTTTTTTTTTTTGTCAGTGACAGTTCTTTTAGGAGATTCTGAAGAGAAATGGTAAAAGTTGGTAGATGAATTTGGGAAAGCATGGAAAATAAGGAAATTCAAGGTTAACATAGGAAAGAGCAAGGTACTAAGTACAAAAAAATATAGGCAATGAAGAATTTATATTAGATTGGAGAGAGGAAGTAATTGTTTTAAGATATCTAGTAGTGAACTTGTCTACAGATGGGTATATGAAAGATGAGGTGAACCAGAGAGCTGATGAGGGAAAGAAGATGGGCAGTGCACTGCAGCATCTGTGGAGATAAAGAACCCTATCCATGGAATATGGCTGGTTTGTTAAAAATAAAAAAAAACCTACTCTCTAACTACTTTCACATATATCTAATTTTAAGTTATGCATTGCATAACTATAGACTTTTCATTGTACTTGTCTATAAAACATCTAATTACTGTACTATGTAATGTCACAGAAAATAAACTTAGCTATAGAGGGAATGAGAGAAAGGAAAACATGAAATGGGAGAGAAAGGTTGGGAAATGGAAGAGGGAATGGGATGGAGGTGGAGAAGGAGGGACACCATTTAATTTCACAGTTTAAAATGCAACTTAAATGAAATTAGATATGGAATAGTATGGTTAAGGAATGTTTCTCTATTTTGAACATTGTGTGTCTATGTAAAAATAGGATCCATGTTCTGAATGACTTCCAGGAACTTATATTGTTCATAAGCAGGGGTTCTACTATACCATAACTTTGCTTATATTCTGGAAAAAAATACTCTTAAGATATGTCAAAGAATCATTAACATTGTTTAAAGGATGTCATTGTTTTGCAGGACATTATTAATCTTTCAGTTACTCACCTGTATCTAATTTGATATTTGCCCTTATCTTTCGAGTAGTGGTGCCAAGTAATGTCTTTTAAAGAGATGGGACGGGGAAGTTTCACAGCACAGCCTAAATGGATGCTTTGGCCCCAAGTCACTACCATCTTCTTCTTTGCAATGCAAGCATCACACAGTCCGGGAGTTGAGCCTGTAACATCCTGCAGAAGGCTGCAAAAAGACAGCTTCAGGTTAGATGCTATATGTTGTAAATCTGGGTACCTATCATATAATAAAAAGAGCTACTGTATTCACAACATTATTCAAATAACAAACCTTGTTGCTATTTCACTATTTCTCAATTGAAAGAAATACTGAAGTTTGATCCTTCAATGTGGATGCTGGTGAAAGTCTGTTTATCTACGCTTTCCTTCCTCAGATCAAGGCTGATTCTCTCCCACCCTTTCTTTCCCTCAGGTGCTGTATGAACCTTATGGGTTTAGCACCTCCCCATAATAACAATAATAAAGATTAGATGATAATTTTATAGGCCATATTAACAGTGAAATCTGAAGTAGAGGTACTCAACACATTCTCAAACTTGATAATTATTCTGCTATTAATGCTACTTTGAGTAGCATTAATAGCAGAATAATTTACTAGAGCTGTTTTACACATTCTACCAGTCTCTTCCATAAAGAATATCAAGACTCCAAATCATTAAAGAAACATTTTGTAAGTAGTACTTCTTACACAATTTGTAACTTTCTCAATACAGTGAAATTCTTATTTCATAGACAGAAGTGATGGACGATATACAGTGGTCCCTCGGTTTTCGTGCATCTCCAAACTCGAACATTTATGTAAGTGTATTTTCTTAAGTGCTGTTGCAAGTGTATTTTTGGGGGTCTGAAATAGACTAACCTACGTGACATTATTTCTTAAGGAAATAAATTCGTTCGGTAATGGCACTTGAGCAGCATTCTGGAACGAATTTTCGGCGAAAACCGAGGGACCACTGTATATGATACTGTATCCACGAAGACCATATGTTGATGAGGAAACTTGTACCTATATGAAGAGTTCTTTGGAACACACTGATGTCAGTGGGGGCATGAACTTATAAATGCAAGAAGGTTGGTTTGGTCCTCAATACTCCTTATGTGATAAAAAAATATAAAAAGGATTTCAGTGTTCAGGATCAATACCAGACTCCCCAGTATATTCCAGACACAGTACTATATTTAATATAACATCTCACAATTATATCTGTTATCTGTGACGCTTCAGAACTAACCTAAAATTTGGAGAGGAAACTTTGAGAAATGTTTCAGCCCATCCTGAACCATTATCAATTATTTTTTATATGTATTTTATTAACACATCGGCAGTTTCCCACCATGGCAGGGTGACCCAAAAAAGAAAAACTCTCACCATCATTCACTCCATCACTGTCTTGCCAGAGGCGCACTTACAATACAGTTATAAAACTTAAACATTAACACCCCTCCTTCAGAGTGCAGGCACTGTACTTAACATCTCCAGGATTCAAGTCCGGCCTGCCGGTTTCCCTGAATCCCTTCATAAATATTACCCTGCTTACATTCCAACAGCACGTCAAGTCCTAAAAACCATTTGTCTCCATTTGCTCCTATCTAACACGCTCAAGCATGCTTGCTGGAAGTCCAAGCCCCTCGCACACAAAACCTCCTTTACCCCCTCCCTCCAACCTTTCCTAGGCAGACCCCTACCCCGCCTTCCCTCCACTACAGATTTATACACTCTCGAAGTCATTCTATTTCCTTCCATCCTCTCTACATGTCCAAACCACCTCAACAACCCCTCCTCAGCCCTCTGGATAATAGTTTTGGTAATCCCGCACCTCCTAATTTCCAAACTACGAATTCTCTGCATTATATTCACACAGAGTGCCGGCACTCTGAAGTTGCAGTTTTGTAGCTGTAGTGTAAGCACGCTTCTGGCAAGACAGTGATGGAGTGAATGATGATGAAAGTTTTTCTTTGTCGGGCCACCCTGCCTTGGTGGGAAACGGCCGATGTGTTAATAAAAAATAAAAAATAACATTTCCCCTCAGACACAACATCTCCACTGCCTCCAGTCTTCTACTTGTTGCAACATTCACCACCCTTGCTTCGCACCCATAAAGGAGCGTTGGTATAACTATACTCTCATACATTCCCCTCTTTGCTTCCACAGACTCCTCGGTGCACCACTCGCCTTTTTCCCTTTGTCAATTCTATTATTCACCTCATCTTTCACAGACCCATCTGCTGACATATCCACTCCTAAACAGTATCTGAATACATTCAACTCCTCCATACTATCTCCCTCCAATCTGATATCCAATCTTTCGTTACCTAATTTTTTTGTTATCCTCATCACCTTACTCTTTCCTATATTCACTTTTAATTTTCTTCTTTTACATACCCTACCAAACTCATCCACCAACCTCTGCAACTTCTCTTCAGAATCTCCCAAAAGCACAGTGTCATCAGCAAAGAGCAACTGTGACAACTCCCACTTTGTTAGATTCTTTATCTTTTAACCCCACACCTCTTGCCAACACCCAAGCATTCACTTCTCTTACAACCCCATCTATAAATATATTGAACAACCATGGTGACATCACACATCCTTGTCTAAGGCCTACTTTGAATGGGAAATTCTCTCCCTCTCTCCTACATACTCTAACCTGAGCCTCATTATCCTCATAAAAACTCTTCACACCTTTCAGTAACCTACCTCCTATTCCATACATTTAAAACATCTGCCACATTGCTCCCCTATCCACCCTGTCATACGCCTTTTCCAAATCCATAAATGCCACAAAGACCTCTTTACCCCTATCTAAATACACTTCACCTATGTTTCACTGTAAACACTTGGTCTTCACCTCTCCCCTACCTTTCCTAAAGCCTTCTTGTTCATTTGCTATCCTACTCTCTGTCTTACTCTTAATTCTTTCAGTAATAACTCTACCATACACTTTACCAGGTATACTAAACAAACTTATTCCCCTATAATTTTTGCACTCTCTTTTGTCCCCTTTGCCTTTATACAAAGGAACTATGTATGCCCACTGCCTGCCTGTGTAGTGTGACCTAAGTGTAAGTATAAGTAGCAAGATATACCTGTTATCCAGCATGTTTATGAGACAAAGAAAAGAATAATGCTCCACAATGTACCAAAACATCATTTAAAATGTCCTTTCCAAATCGTGTTTTAATTGTGAATTGTTTGAGCCACAGTATTGTGAATTTTATTCTTTACATACAATCACAAAGTACAGCTTAGAGCCTCATACAGTGGACCCTTGGTTTTCGTGAGACTTGGTTATCATGAATTTTGGTTATCAGCAACTTTTTTCGTCAAAATATAGCCTTGGTTTTCGTGTTTTCCATTGGATTTCGGTGGTGGTACAGAACGTATCCCAGTGGCCCTGTGCACACAAAGCCTGCCACAGACGCATTCAGCACCAGTCTGCTATTATTTCTCGGTGAGTGAGTATCACACCCTGCATTCATATGAAACATTTCACAATACAGTACAGTAATCCAGTGTTTTTTGTGCTTGAAACTGCTAAATAAGCCACCATGGCCCCAAAGAAAGCTCCTAGTGCCAGGCCTTTGGTAAAGAAGGCGAGAAACACGATAGAATTAAAGAAAGAAATCATAGCAAAGTACCAAAGTGGAGGAGGGGAGAATGTGCCTTCTTCAGTGATTCAGTGATTCTACGATATGTACGATACTAAAGCAGCAGGAGTCGATAAAGGCTATAGCGCCAGCCAGCAATAAAGTGTAGCATTAACAGTGTAGCAAATAAGTTAAGCGATAGAAAAAGGATGACACAATGTTATTGGAGGTATATAGGGCCACTGACAACGCCGCCGCTGCCACCTTTGTACGGCTTTATGCTGCCAGTGGCCCTGATAACCCAACAACACCACCACCACCACTAGTCATACGTAATGACATATTTTATTAATTCTAGAGTATATATCATGTTTCTATGTTATTAATATTGTTTATTATGTCATATTAGATGAATTGTGATAGATAAATAAACAATAGAGTTGATATTAGTGTCATATTCAAGCATTTTGTCCTGTCTCCAAACAAACTTGCCTCCTTCTTCCCTTCCCTGTCTTCCATACACCAACACGAGTCTTCAATAAAGGTAAGTGTGATGTTAAATGTTCATTTATACATTTTAATAGTGCTTTATATTGATTTGTCATTCTTTTCTGTATGTAAATCTATATTTAATCTCTAAAAAAATTATTTTTTATTAATACTTTTGGGTGTCTGGAACGGATTAATTGGATTTACATTATTTCTAATGGGGAAAATTATTATGGTTTTCGGCAGACTCTCTGGAACGGATTAATCATGAAAACCAAGGGTCCACTGTATATACACCAATTAATTATAACCTTTATGAGGAAGTGGAACAGAATTCTTCCTCTGTAAGCCATGCATGTCGTAAGAGGTGACTAAAATGCTGGGAGCAATGGGCTAGTAGCCCCTTCTGTATACATTACTAAATTTAAAAAGAGAAACTTTCATTTTTCTTTTTAAGTCACCCTGCCTCGGTGGGATATGGCCGGTTTGATGGAAAAAAAAATTATAACCAAGTTAATGGGAACAATGAATTTTTGCATAGCTAGTATGCATCAACATTCCATAATACTGTAGAATGTACAAGAACCCTAAAAGTAATTATTGGTTTATCATCCCATTTTGGCAATTCTTGTTATCCAATCTTATTTTTCTGACAGTAATGACAGTTAAAAGCTATTAACTTCAGTTGCTTTTAGACAATTTCTTCCATATCTAAACAGTAAACATGATTCAGTATGCTACAAACAGCAATTACAGGCTTTAGCTTCCTCTATACAACATTCAGTGACCAATAATTTTATTTGATAATATGCAAATTGTGTAACTTGACAGGATACTGTCTCCTTAAACCAGGGGTCGGCAACCCCCGGCCTGCGGGCCACATCCAGCCCAAATGAGGTTTTCGTCCAGCCTGCCAACTTAACACCTGGACACTAATTATCCAATTAGTATCGAATACAGATGCAGTAGTTCACTTCAAGGTTAAGCAGTCCCTGGAAAATTTACTTCGTATCCTCCCTCCTTAGAGTTTTTCATTTGAGTTTGTTGTCTGGTGGTAAAACAACTGTACAGTAGGTATCTGCATTTGATAATTATGTTTATTTAATTATTTGTGATAAATTGTGTTAGTATTATTAGAATTAGGCCAAAATTGGTTTAAAAAACTAATGGCCACCCTGAGTTCGAGAAAAAAATTTATATTACGTTTATTAACATGGCTCTTCTTCGAGAGACTGCATAGCTGTCTGGCCCTCTCTCTCCAAAAGGTTGCCGACCCCTGCCTTAAACTATCTATACTGTCAGTCAATTTATGACAGAATTTTCACAACTTACTCTTCTGCCATCAAAGTTTGATTTAATGATTTGTCACTAAAATCACAACTTGGACTTATTTTTATGTCTGAAGAATTCAATGGTGAAACCTTGAGTTAACAGACTAATAGGGGAGAAGAGGATGTCAGGTAATGCTGATTGTCCAACAAAGCTGATTGATTACTAACACACTGAGGTCCGGGGTTCGATTCTCCTCCGGTACAGCTGGAAAACATAAGGGACGTGTTTCCATAAGACACCTGCTGTCCCTGTCCCTGTTCACCCATCAGTTTAAAATGGGTACCTGGGTGTTAGTCGACTGGTGTGGGTCGCATCCTGGGACAAAACTGACCTAATTTGCCCGAAATGCTCAGCATAACAAGGAGTATATAGTAGTATGTCAATGATGTCAGCTAGACCTGAATATGTACCTTGTACATGTACTTGTTCTAGGTAGTAGGTTGGTAGACAGCAACCGCCCAGGGAGATACTACCGTCCTGCCAAGTGAGTGTAAAACGAAAGCCTGTAATTGTTTTACATGATGGTAGGATTGTTGGTGTCTTTTTTCTGTCTCAAACATGCAAGATTTCAGGTACATTTTGCTACTTCTACTTACACTTAGATCACACTACACATTCATGTACAAGCATATATATACACACCCCTCTGGGTTTTCTTCTAATTTCTTACTAGTTCTTGTTCTTATTTCCTCTTATCTCCATGGGGAAGTGGAATAGAATTCTTCCTCCGTAGGCCATGCGTGTCGAAAGAGGCGACTAAAATGCCGGGAGCAAGGGGCTAGTAACCCCTTCTCCTGTATATATTACTAAATGTAAAAGGAGAAACTTTCGTTTTTCCTTTTGGGCCACCCTGCCTCGGGGAAATGGCCGACGTGTTGAAAGAAAGAAGAAGACATGTACTTGTAGTAAATAAAGTTACAGTGGTACCCCGACTTACGATATTAATCCGTCAGAGAGGGCATATTTTAAGGCGAAACAATCGTTACACGAATCAATTTTCCCCATAAGAAATAATGGAAATAAATTTAATCCGTCCAAGACTTCCAAAAGTAGTTAAATAAAATATTTTTTAGAACTTTTTGACATTACATAATACAGAATTTAATGAAGAATACCTAAATACACATGTAAATATTGTACAATAACATGTCACTTACATTTATTGAAGAGTTGTTGATGTGTGGAGGACGGGAGGAGGGGAAGGTGGAGTAGTATGCTAGTGTTTGGAAGGGAATCCTTCCATTAACACTGCAGGTACCAAGTTCTTTTCTGGGGTTACTGGCCTTTTCTTTGAATGCTACACTCCCTGCATGAATGCTACACTCCCTGCATCCTTGCTACACTCCCTGCATCCTTGCTACACTCCCTGCATCCTTGCTACACTCCCTGCATCCTTGCTACACTCCCTGCATCCTTGCTACACTCCCTGCATCCTTGCTACACTCCCTGCATCCTTGCTACACTCCCTGCATCCTTGCTACACTCCCTGCATCCTTGCTACACTCCCTGCATCCTTGCTACACTCCCTGCATCTTTCCACTCCTGCATCCTTGCTACACTCCCTGCATCCTTGCTACACTCCCTGCATCCTTGCTACACTCCCTGCATCCTTGCTACACTCCCTGCATCCTTGCTACACTCCCTGCATCCTTGCACTCCTGCATCCTTGCTACACTCCCTGCATCCTTGCTACACTCCCTGCATCCTTGCTCACTCCCTGCATCCTTGCTACACTCCCTGCATGCCTGCTACACTCCCTGCATGCCTGCTCACTCCCTGCATGCCTGCTACACTCCCTGCATGCCTGCTACACTCTCCTGCATCCCTGCTACACTCCCTGCATCCTGCTACACTCTCTGCATCTTGCTACACTCTCTGCATGCCTGCTACACTCTCTGCATGCCTGCTACACTCCTGCATGCCTGCTACACTCCCTGCATGCCTGCTCACTCCCTGCATGCCTGCTACACTCTCTGCATCTTGCTACACTCTCTGCATGCCTGCTACACTCCTGCATCCTGCACCTCGCATCTTTGCTACACTCCCTGCATGCCTGCTACACTCCCTGCATAAATGCATTCCCTGCATGAATGCTTCACTCCCTGCACATTCTTTACCACAGGCTTGGCACTAGGAGCTTTCTTGGGGCCCATGGTGGCTTATTTAGCAGTTGCAAGCACTAAAAACAGTGGAATAATGACAATATACTGGTATGAATGCGTGGGTGTGGGTGGGTGGTCGCTCTCACTTGTAAACAATAGCACACTGACGCTCCCTGGAGTGCGCGCTCAGCTGGGCGCCAAGCGGACACGTCCGGTACGAATGTTGGTACACGAAGCAAACATCGTAAGTCACAGTCACATTTTTTACGTTATAAATATCGGTTATCGAAAATAACGTAAAATGATAGCATCGTAAGTCGGGGTACCACTGTATTATTATTACAGCCTCTCCTCACTTAGTGACGTACTCGTTTACCGATGCCTTGGACTTACGACGGGTTCTCTGACCAGTATTCATACCTAAATAATGTATATTAGCTGATTTTCTCTATTCTGTTTACTACAATATACAGTACACTACTGTATAAACTTTTAAAAATATACCAGAAATGTTATAAATGGTGCAAAGGTGACATTAAAACAATATCAAAGATGGTTGACACAAACTCACTACCATTATAGTATGCTCCTCACTTAGCGATGAATTCGTTTAATGACGTGGTCTCAGGAACGGAACTCCTTCGTTAAGTGAGGAGAGGCTGTATTATTATTATAATACAATTCTTGATTTTCGGACAAAGTTCATTAAAACATATATCAATTTACTCAGTAGACTGTAACTTCTTTCTTTCAACACGTCGGCCGTTTCCCACCAAGGCGGAGTGGCCCAAAAGGAAAAACGAAAGTTTCTCCTTTTACATTTAGTAATATACACAGAAGAAGGGGTTACTAGCCCCTTGCTCCCGGCATTTTAATCGCCTCTTACGACACGCATGGCTTACGGAGGAAGAATTCTGTTCCACTTCCCCATGGAGATAAGAGGAAATAAGAACAAGAACTAGTAAGAAAATAGAAGAAAACTGTAACTACAATAGTTAATTCTGTATTTCACTGACTTGTCCGTTATCTCCAAACTTTGTCTAAACAATGAAATTTGCCTGAACAATTAAATTTGTCTATTAACTCTGAAATCTGTTAAATCTAGATTTTTTTTTCAACAAACTGGCCGTATCCCACTAAGGCAGGGTGACCTAAAAAGAAAAACAAGAGTTTTTCTTTTTAAATTTAGTAATTTATACAGGAGGAGTTACCAGCAGGTTGCTCCCAAATCTAGATTTACTGACCCTGAAAAACTGAGCTTACACTGATGCAACGAAATTTTTCTCAATTTTAATGATTCCATCTATGACTGTCTGTTGGATGCAGTTTCTCTGCTTTAAAGCATACAAAATCTTATGGTTGACATTCTCTGGACCAAGACTGCAATGTTTACTAGCTCTTTTATAAATGGAAAGAGATTTCAAGTCTTCAGATTAAGCAGATTTTCAAGTCTTATTTCAATCTGAGGCCAAGAAATCTTCTAATAAACTACATTTGGATAGTAAGTTAAATACTATTTTACTTGAAACATTAGCTCTGTTAGAGGGCTGAATTAGAGCATATGTTTACCCTTGAAATTTTATCAAGACACTCCACTGTTGTATGCAAATTTTCAGAGACAACGCAACAGCAGGAAACAGAAAGAAAAATCTATATATTTATCAATGCATAGGATAAGGTCATTATATTATTTTTCTAAAGATAATAATGATAGAAGTGTAAATTCACATTAATAAGTACAGTGGAACCTTGGCATTTGACCTTGATTGGATCCTAGGTGGTGTTTGAACTACGAAAAGTTCGATGTCCGAAACAGTATTTCCCAGGTTTAATTATCAGCTTCACACATTGGAGAATGTTGAACTAACTCTTCCAAAAGTCTCAGAGTTAGGTCAGTGTCAGAAGTCACCTCAAAGCACTTTTGAAACAGGGCTATCATGTAAAGTTTTTTACAAGTGAATTTTAAACAAGCTGGAGAGTTTGGACACCGGAAAGACCAGTCAGCTTTTTCTGAACAAAATTATTCGGACTCTGGTTTGTTTGAGGTCTAGTACATTCGAACACTGAGGTTCCACTTCATACTTACCCAGGCTGATAAGATTTACACACATTCGCATCCTTATCCCAGCCACAATATGGGTCGTGAGAGCAGCGCAGGCAGCTGTCATAGCGTCCATGACACATGAACAGGTCCACTTGTCGTACTCGAGTGTCAGATGACACATATAAAGACTTGTGCTGCAAAAACATAATTGAGTAAAAAAAATGGCATTATTTAACAATCGCAAAATTTGGCCATCGAGGACTTGTATAGTTCTTGATGGAACAGTACAGTATTGTACAGTATGGAACAATACAGTACATAATGTACTCTCAACAATATTTGTTGCATACTGTACAAAGCTAACAATTTACTTTCATACCAATATACAGTGGACCCCCGAGTTTCGTAAACCCCGGAAATCGTACATTTATGTAAGTATAATATTGTAAGTGCTTGTGGAAAAGTATTTTTGGGGGTCTGAAATAGACTAACCTACATGAAATTTTTCCTTAAGGGAGAAAATTCGTTCGGTAATGGCACTTGAGCAGACTTCAGGAGTGAAGTTTTTACGAAACTCGGGGGTCCACTGTACTTAATGCAAATTATTTATTTACATATCAGCAGAAGAAAAGTGAATACTCGGGTGTTGGCAAGAGGTGGGGGGTTAAAAGATAAAGAATCTAACACAACGTGGGAGTTGTCACAGTTGCTCTTTGCTGATAGACACTGTGCTTTTGGGAGATTCTGAAGAGAAGTTGCAGAGGTTGGTGGATGAATTTGGTAGGGTATGTTAAAGAAAATTAAAAGTGAATGTAGGAAAGAGTAAGGTGATGAGGATAACAAAAATAAATTAGGTGACGAAAAATTGGATATCAGATTGGAGTGAGAAAGTATGGAGGAGGTGAATGTATTCAGATAATTAGGAGTGGACGTGTCAGCAGATGGATCTATGAAAGATGAGGTGAATCACAGAATTGACGAGGTAAAAAAGGTGAGTGGTGCACTTAGGAGTCTGTGGAGACATGGGTGGTGAATGTTGCAACAAGGAGAAGGCTGGAGGCAGTGGAGTCGTGTCTGAGAGCAATGTGTGGTGTGAATATAGTGCACAGAATTCGTAGTTTGGAAATTAAGAGGAGGTGCAGGATTACCAAAACTATTATCCAGAGGGGTTGTTGAGGTGGGTCGGACATGTAGAGAGATGGAAGAAAATAGAATGACTTCGAGTGTATAAATCTGTAAAGGAGGGAAGGTGGGGTACAGGTCGTCCTGGGAAAGGTTGAAGGGAGGGGGTAAAGAAGGTTTTGTGTGTGAGGGGCTTGGACTTCCAGCAAGCATGCATGAGTGTGTTAGATAGGAGTGAATGGAGACAAATGGTTTTTAGGACTTGAAGTGCTGTTAGCGTGTGAGCAGGGTAATATTTATGAAGGGATTCGGGGAAACTGGCAGGCCGGACTTGAGTCCTGAATATGGGAAGTACAGTGTCTGCACTCTGAAGTAGGGGAGTTTATGTTGCAGTTTTATAACTGTACTGTAAATGCACCTCTGGCAAGACATTGATGGAGTGAATAATGATGAAAGTTTTTCTTTTTTGGGCCTCCCTACCTTGGTGGGAGACGGCCGATGTGGTGGGGAGTTTCAGTGGGAAGAAATAAATGGGATTAAGTCAGGAGTATCTAAGAGAGTTAGAGCTAAGGAAGGGGTAGCAATAATGTTGTAGGATTATTTATGGAGAGAGAAGAGGGAATATAAATGTATAAATTCAAGGATTATGGGGATTAAAATAAGGGTCGGATGTGAAAAGTGGGTTATAATAAGTGTGTACGCACCTGGAGAAGAGAGGAGTGAAGACGAGAGAGATTTTGGGAGATGTTAAGCGAGTGTGTAGGAACTTTTGAGCCAAGTGAGAGAGTAATTGTTGTAGGGGACCTAAATGCTAAAGTAGGAGAAGTGTTTAGAGAGTGTGTGGTAGGTAAGTTTGGGTTGGCAGGTGTAAATGATAATGGGAAGCATTTGATTGAACTTTGCATAGAAAGGGGTTTGGTTATAGGTAACACATATTTAAGAAAAAGAGGATCAATAAGTATACAAGATATGATGTAGGGCGAAATGACAGTAGTAGTTTGTTGGACTACGTATTGGTAGATAAAAGACTGCTGGGTAGACTTCAGGATGTACATGCTTATAGAGGGGCCACAGATATATCATCTCTTTTTAGTTGTAGCTACAGAGTAAAAGGTAGATGGGATACAAGGAAAATGGAGGCAACAGTAAGAGAGAAGTGAAGGTTTATAAACTAAAGGAGGAGGCAGTTAGGGTAAGATATAAACAACTGTTGGTGGACAGATGTTCTAGTGAGAATATAGGCAATGGGGTAGAAGATGTATGGGGTAGGTTTAAGAATGTAGTGTTAGAGTGTTCAGCAGAAGTCTGTGGTTATAGGAAAGTGGGTGCGGGAGGGAAGAAGAGCGATTGGTGGAATGATGATGTAAAGAAAAGTTAGCATATGAGAGGTTTTTGCAAAGTAGAAGTGATGCAAGGAGGGAGGAGTATATGGAGAGAAAAAAAGAGGTTAAGAGAGTGGTGAAGCAATATAAAAAAAGAGAGCAAATTTTGTTGAAAATAAGAAAAAGTTTTGGAGTGAGATTAATAAGTTGAGGAAGCCTAGGAAAAGAATGAATTTGTTAGTTAAAAATAGGAGAGGAGAGTTATTAAATGGAGAGTTAGAGGTATCGGGAAGATGGAGGGAATATTTTGAGGAATTGTTAAATGTTGATGAAGATAGGGAAGCTGTGATTTCATGTATAGGGCAAGGAGGAATAACATCTTATAGGAGTGAGGAAGAACCAGTTGTGAGTGTGGGGGAAGTGTGGAGGCAGTGAGTAGAATGAACGGGGGTAAAGCAGCTGGGATTGATGGGACAAAGATAGAAATGTTAAAAGCAGGTGGGGATACAGTTTTGGAGTGGTTAGTGCTTTTATTTATTAAGTGTATGGAAGAGGGTATTTATTATTATTATAATCAAATAGAAGCGCTCAACCACAGGGGTTATACAGCATGGAAGAGGGTAAGGTACCTAGGGATTGGCAGAGAGCCTGCATAGTTCCTTTGTATGAAGGCAAAGGGGACAAAAGAGAGTGTAAAAATTATAGGGGAATAAGCCTGTTGAGTATACCTGGTAAAGTATATGGTAGTTATTATTGAAGGAATTATGAGTAAGACGGAGAGCAGGATAGCAGATGAACAAGGAGGCTTTAGGAAAGGTAGGGGGTGTGTATGTAGACCAAGTGTTTGCAGTGAAACATATAGGTGAACAGTACAGTGGACCCCTGAGTAACGAACATCCCGGAAATCGTACAATTATGTAAGTATAATATTGTAAGTGCTTGTGGAAGTGTATTTTTGGGGGTCTGAAATAGACTAACCTACGTGACATTATTCCTTAAGGGAGTAAATTTGTTCGGTAATTACACTTGAGCAGGCTTCTGGAATGAAGTTTTTATGTTACTCGGGGGTCCACTGTATTTAGATAAGGGTAAAGAGGTTTTCGTGGCATTTATGGATTTGGAAAAGGCATATCATAGGTTGGATAGGGAGGCAAAGTGGCAGATGGTACAAATGTATGGAAGAGGAGGTAGGTTATTGAAAGCAGTGAAAATTGTTTACGAGGATAGTGAGGCTCAGGTTAGAGTATGTAGGTGAGAGGGAGATTATTTCCCAGTAAAAGTAGGCCTTAAACAGGGATATGTGATGTCACCATGGTTGTTCAATATATTTATAGATGGGGTTGTAAGATAAGTGAATGCTCGGGTGTTGGCAAGAGGTGTGGGGTTAAAAGATAAAGAATCTAACACAAAGTTGGAGTTGTCGCAGTTGCTCTCTGCTGATAGACACTGTTGGGAGATTCTGAAGAAAAGTTGCAGAGGTTGGTTGATGAGTTTGGTAGGGTATGTAAAAGAAGGAAATTAAAAGAGAATATAGGAAGAGTAAGGTGATGAGGATAACAAAAAAATTAGGTAACGGAAGACTGGATATCAGACTGGAGAGAGAGTATGGAGGAGGTGAATGTGTTCAGATATTTGGGAGTGAACGTGTCAGCAGATGGATCTATGAATGATGAGGTGAATCATAGAATTGACAAGGGAAAAAAGGTGAGTGGTGCACTGAGGAGTCTGTGGAGACAAAGAACTTTATCCATAAAAGCAAAGAGGGGAATGTATGAGAGTATAGTTATACCAACACTCTTGTATGGGTGTGAGACATGGATTGTGAATGTTGCAACAAGGAGAAGGCTGGAGGCAGTGGAGATGTCTGAGGGCAATGTGGGGTGTGAATATAATGCAGAGAATCCGTAGTTTGGAGATTAGGAGGAGGTGTGGGATTACCAAAATTATTATCCAGAGGGCTGAGGAGGGGTTATCAAGATGGTTTGGACATGTAGAGAAGATGGAACAAAACAGAATGACTTCGAGAGTGTACAAATCTGTAGTGGAGGGAAGGCGAGGTAGGGGTCAGCCTAGGAAAGGTTGGAGGGAGGGGGTAAAGGAGGTTTTGTGTGCGAGGGGCTTGGACTTCCAGCAAGCGTGTGTGAGCATGTTAGATAGGAGTGAATGGAGACAAATGGTTTTTAGGACTTGATGTGCTGTTGGAGTGTAAGCAAGGTAACATTTATGAAGGGATTCAGGGAAACCGGCAGGCCGGACTTGAAACTGGAGATGGGAAGTACAGGCTGGCACTCTGAAAGAGGGGTGTTAATGTTGCAGTTTTATAACTGTAGTGTAAGCATGCCTCTGACAAGACAGTGATGGAGTGAATGACGGTGAAAGTTTCTCCTTTTCGGGCCACCCTCTCTTGGTGAGAAACGACCTATGTGTTAATAATAAAAAAAAATATATATACAGTGGACCCCCGAGTAACGAGCAAAATTCATTCCAGAAGCCTGCTCAAGTGCCATTACCGAATGAATTTACTCCCTTAAGGAATAATGTCACGTAGGTTAGTCTATTTCAGACCCCAAAAAATACACTTCCACTCGGGGGTCCACTGCAATGGACCCCCGAGTAATGAGCACCTCGGAAATCCTACAATTATGTAAGTATAATATTGTAAGTGCTTTTGTAAGTGTATTTTTGGGGGTCTGAAATGGACTAACCTACTTGACATTATTTCTTAAGGGAGTAAATTCGTTCGGTAATGGCACTTGAACAGGCTTCTGGAATGAATTTTGCTCGCTACTCGGGGGTCCACTGTATACATGTATATAAATTATTGTGACCACGATCGAGTGGTATTGAATCAATAACAACACTATGACTCGCCAAGGATTCGAACCCATGTAGTTTTGGCCCTGCCTCGTGGCGAGCGAAAATCACATGACACCTTAATCCAATGAACCAAATGGGGATAAGAATGAAATTAGCTTAAAGGCACCCACACCACCGTATGTCCTTGGACTAAGAGTAACACACCTAGCTTGGCTGGGTCCTTGGTTCTTGTAGGATTGTGTGATTCAGTGGGTTAAGGCGTCATGTGATTTTCGCTCACCACAAGGCAGGGCCAAAACTACATGGGTTCGAATCCTCGGCTACTCGCAGTGTTGTTATTGATTCAATACCACTCGTTCCTGGTCACAATAATATATATACTGCTTGTGGAGGCTAGTACACCAAACGGGGATAAGAATGAAATTAGCTTAAAGGCACCCACACCACCGTATGTCCTCGGACCAGGAGTAACACACCTAGCTTGGCTGGATGCTTGGTTCTTGTAGGATTGTGTGGTTCAGTGGGTTAAGGCATCATGTGATTTTCGCTCACCATGAGGCAGGACCAAAACTACAAGGGTTCAAATCCTCGGCTAGTCACAGTGTTGTTATTGATATATAATATAGTGTGTATATATATATATATATATATATATATATATATATATATATATATATATATATATATATATATATAGCAAGACAACCACTATGAAAAAATAGAGGAATTCCAAGCGCTTTCGTGACTACTCACATTGTGTATATATATATATATATATACGTATATACAAACACACAACATACCTTTTTGGAAATCTGTATGGCCCTTATTGGTTCAGGTGTAGTGACCTCATAGACATCGAGGAGCTCAGAGTGTGAGACATCTTCATCATCCAGCCACTCTACCACCTTGTACACACGGCCTTCCACTGGGGAGAAATACTTATTATGTAATCATTACACTTAGAAACAACAGTTAACAACTGAAGACAATATTAACTGGTTTTACATTTGAAACCCACCTATAAAAAATAATGTAATTCAACCTTATTCAGACATTGTTAATGTTAATGTTTATGTTGGCACTGACTGGCTAGACTGCAAAACTAAGAGTTGACTAGCTCTGATGTGCCATTCGTGCTAATTTTTTAAATATTTTTCCTAATATCTCCCAAAATAAGCATCTACCCAAGAAATAATTGCTTATTTCATGGTGTAGATAGTTATTCATAGTAAAACATTTAATCGTGTCTGATTTCCACTAAAGAGTAGCCTTCTATTATAACCATAATTCCTATCTATGTGGTAATTAAGTTTTCCATATAATCGACTAAATACTTAATAACAATGACTCAAAAGACATCTAATCAAACGTAATTGTTGATGTAAAAGTTCTCCGCTTTAAACAAATATTGGGTCTAAGGAATTTTATGATTTTACACTTAAATAAATTGACTAAAACAGTATCTTGTCCACTTATTCCCTCACATATTAGAAAATTAAGGAATTCATCACGATCCACTTAGCATATTAGAAATTATTTGTCTTTGTAAAACAAATACATACTTTGAAAATGTCGATGCAGAACTTACAAGATCCAGCATAGTAGACAGTATATGTGTTCTCTTGTCCGTAGGTCCCCCCAGTGACCTTGTCTACCACCAGGTGAGTGAAGATAAGGTCTCTCTTGAAGAACACTGGCTTGTTGTGCTCGTGGGCCACCGCCTCGTCCATTAGAGGATGTGATTGTAGGAAGGTCAAAACGTTATCTGTACACAAGTATTAATGTTATCTCTGCAACCGTTGGAACGTAATTATTATCTGGATGCAACCATAGGAATGTTAATTTATTATTGGCAAGAGTACTTACAATATATTAAGTAAATGAATACATGCGCCAAAAATTACATTTACTGACGCAAATTTTTCGTCCACAATGAGCTTTGTGAAACCCAAAAAAACATGCATTGTTTATATTGGTATGACAAAGCTAGTGGTGGGCAACATGTTCCAATAAATACAAATTAAGTTAATTCCCTCCCCTAACACCTAACAGTATGAATGATAAGGTTATCTGTATGCAACAGATAACATTATATCTAAAACAATAAGGAGAACAATACTATCTGGATGCAACATTTAAAACAAAAAGGACTAAAGTTTGACTCCCGGGCAGGAAGAAAAGTGTGGATAAATTTATGTACATCTACTGCCCTTGTTTGCCTAGCAATAAATAGGTGCCTAGTTGTTAGGGTCGCATCCTAAGAGTATGTATAATTTCGGGCTGTGCTCTGAAACAGTAGTAAGATAATAACCAGTAAATTAAACTAAAAAGGTGCGTTCAAACAACGTCAAAACTTATCCAGTTTTTCCCCATTTTCTAAGAAATATTGAAAGGTATACATGTTAAACTAGATGTTGCAGTTTGCAAGGCTGACCTATTAAAAGAAACTTATATTACTGCATTTACTTACAATACCATCTTAATGGCTAACATGCTGAAAATATATATAAAAAAAAGTATTTATATAACAATAAGTGTGAAGGGACCAGGAATTTTCAACATCCTCTCTTCATACATAAACGGCATTACCAACAGACCTCTGGCTGTCAAAAGAGAACCTTACATGTTTCTTAAGTCAGTCCCTAGGAATAGCACCAACAGCCTTGCTGGTCAGGTCATCCACCAGGAGGTCTGGTCTGGGACTGAGCCGCAGGGGCGTTGACCCTCGGAATACTCTCCAGGTAGGTAGGATATTAACACGAGTAATGTCACTGGTATACAATACCGACAAAGTGATTAATTCAAAATGTGCAATATCTGGGCATCTTTATTTTGCAGACGTTTCGCCAACCAGTGCCTTTATCAACACAATACAGGGACAAACAGAAGACTAGAAAAGAAGGTAATCAGTCCCCTAGCCTAGTAGCAAGGGACTGATTAACCTCACTCCTGTCTTATGTATGTAATTCTGCGAGGCTGAGGGACTGATTACGTCTTCTACAATCTTCCGTTATGTCCCTGTACTGTCTTGATAAAGCCACTGGATGTCGAAAGCGTCTACAAAATAAAGATAGCCAGATACTGCACGTGTCTAATTCATTATGAGTAACACAACAGAAAACTTGCATTTACTAAAATATATAACCATGCACTAAATTGCATTACGTCTGTAAAGAGCAGATCGGGTTCATATTTTCGCAAACTATAATCTCACCACGTCATCTGAGAATGTCTCAAAAAAAAAAAAAAAAACTATTCAGCTGATAAATCTCATATTTGACAAAAATATGGAGTAGGACGCTCATGTCGATTGTCCATCATTGACCGTGTAATTGTGTATCGACTTATGCTAAGACCGCTGAGTCGGTTAGGCTACTCGATCGTCCTGCTATACTTCACCTAGTCCTCTTAGGTGACCTGACAGACAATACGAAAGATTGTTGGTTTTACTATCATACGTGGTAACCATGGTCACGGGGATTCGTCTTGTAAAAGTCATTTTAGGAGAGACTTCTAAGGCACTGCAAGACAGACGCCAAGGGGGCCCTAGTAAGCGACTCTACGTGTCCTGCTAGAAGCCTGGGCTAGTCCAGCTAGACCCCACCAATGTTTCTTGCTGAGACTCAATCGTCATATGGCGTGCCAGCCTCTCCTCCTGCGCCATTCTTGCCCCCAAATACACCGCCCCAACACGATTTCCATGGAGGGGAGTTACGCGCCGGGAATACTAGTTTTTATGTCATGTTTACATTTCTGCCAGTACGATAAGCTTGTTCTGACGCCCTAAAGGAATGCTTTCGTCGATAAAAAAAAAACACGGCAAGTTTGGCACCAGTTTCTGTATTAAACAGCAGAGGTTTAAACAAGATATATGAAGCTCACAGACCTATCATACAAAGAACGTGGAGCAGACTGAAAGCCGCCAATAAACAGTTTGTTCAGCAGGAATTACAAATATCGTGTTTCACAAGTAAATAAGCCAGTGTAAGCAAGAGGTGAGAGAGCCGCCCCCCAACACGCCACCTGATTTCTATTTTAACTGCTGAAAACACAACACTTATGAACCCAGCTCCTGTGAGAACCCGGCGCTCATGATCCCAGCTCCTGTGAGAACCCAACGCTCATTAACTCAGCTCCTGTGAGAACCCAGCTCCTGTGAGAACCCACCGCTCATGAACCCAGCTCCTGTGAGAACCCAGCGCTCATTAACCCAGCTCCTGTGAGAACCCGGCGCTTATGAACCAAGCTCTTGTGAGAACCCAGCTCCTGTGAGAACCCGGCGCTCATGATCCCAGCTCCTGTGAGAACCCAACGCTCATTAACTCAGCTCCTGTGAGAACCCACCGCTCATGAACCCAGCTCCTGTGAGAACCCAGCGCTCATGATCCCAGCTCCTGTGAGAACCCAGCGCTCATGAACCCAGCTCCTGTGAGAACCCAGCGCTCATTAACCCAGCTCCTGTGAGAACCCGGCGCTTATGAACCAAGCTCTTGTGAGAACCCAGCTCCTGTGAGAACCCGGCGCTCATGATCCCAGCTCCTGTGAGAACCCAACGCTCATTAACTCAGCTCCTGTGAGAACCCACCGCTCATGAACCCAGCTCCTGTGAGAACCCAGCGCTCATGATCCCAGCTCCTGTGAGAACCCAGCGCTCATGATCCCAGCTCCTGTGAGAACCTAGCGCTCATGATCCCAGCTCCTGTGAGAACCTAGCGCTCATGATCCCAGCTCCTGTGAGAACCTAGCGCTCATGATCCCAGCTCCTGTGAGAACCCAGCGCTCATGATCCCAGCTCCTGTGAGAACCTAGCGCTCATGATCCCAGCTCTTATGAGAACCCAGCGCTCATGATCCCAGCTCTTATGAGAACCTAGCGCTCATGATCCCAGCTCTTATGAGAACCCAGCGCTCATGATCCCAGCTCTTATGAGAACCCAGCGCTCATGATCCCAGCTCCTGTGAGAACCTAGCGCTCATGATCCCAGCTCCTGTGAGAACCTAGCACTCATGATCCCAGCTCTTATGAGAACCCAGCGCTCATGATCCCAGCTCTTATGAGAACCCAGCGCTCATGATCCCAGCTCTTATGAGAACCCAGCGCTCATGATCCCAGCTCTTATGAGAACCCAGCGCTCATGATCCCAGCTCTTATGAGAACCCAGCTTCTGTGAGAACCCAGCTCCTGTGAGAACCCAGCTTCTGTGAGAACCCAGCTCCTGTGAGAACCCAGCTCCTGTGAGAACCCAGCTTCTGTGAGAACCCAGCTTCTGTGAGAACCCAGCTCCTGTGAGAACCCAGCTCCTGTGAGAACCCAGCTCCTGTGAGAACCCAGCTCCTGTGAGAACCCAGCTCCTGTGAGAACCCAGCTTCTGTGAGAACCCAGCTCCTGTGAGAACCCAGCTCCTGTGAGAACCCAGCTTATGTGAGAACCCAGCTCCTGTGAGAACCCAGCGCTCATGAAAATATTTAGAACCTGTCTTAATCGGTATAATAAACACCATTACCCGAAAGGTTTCAAAGTCACAAAAGTGTTGGCACCTCTTATTACTTCAAAGAACACCTGGGAAGAACAAAACCCGGGCCGGGATTCCACCGGGGAATCTCATACGTTACCTGGGAAACTATACACTAGACCCGGCATTAAACACACGAACAAAGTGACACTGCAGCAAGCCTACTCGATCATGCTAGACAAGTGACCTGTTGGGTTCGATCATCTGCTATCACACCTCACGTGCGCTTCACTCCGCTATCTAAACTTTGTAGCCCATGTATTTTTTTACCGACGAAAAAACTTGATATCGAGATAGATACTGTGGGGTAGCTGGTGGCCGTATGGTAGGACTGGCTGACAACACACTGAATATTGGCGTCCGCTCTGAAAGACATTATTATAAACACACTAATAACCCGCACATTGGAGAGGAGCTTACGAACGACGACGTTTCGGTGTGAATTTGTAAATGATCCAAGTCGGACCGAAACGTCGTGGTAAGCTGCTGTGTCCTGTGTGCGGGTTGTTTGTATGTTGTTCCACTCACGGTGTTGTACCTTTTGTTCATTATTATAATCATAGGGGAGCGCCAAACCCGTATGGATTATACAGCGCCTGTGGGGGGAGGGTGGAAGGTATTCAGGCTCAATTCAGGGAGGTGGAGCACAGATCCAATTCCCTAGATCAAGAGTCCCTCACCAGCGTCAAGGAACCTTCCATGAGGGGTGTTAAACCCGTGCTGGACTCAGTAGTCGTCTCCCTGAGTGCATTTTAGTGCCGGGTTCACTCTTGTAAATTGCAGGTTCAAGTTTTGCCTGGGGTAAGGCTCTAAGCAACAAGATGGCGTATATCGCATCAATTAACTATGTGAGCACACAAACATGTCGTGAGATCACAACTCAGTCAGGTGACAGGTGTTCCCTTCCTCAGACCTCACCCGTCAACAAGCAATATGTATAAGTACGCAAAAAAAAGAAAGTTTTGATCTAGTCTCATTATTATATTCGTGGGGAAGCTCTAAAAACACAAGGGTCATACAACGCCTGGGGACAGGCAGATAATCAAGTTCCATCGGTTTCAATGCTGCTCTGGCATACATAATTTGTCATTAGATAATGTGCGGATATTTTTAACCCAAGACTAATACTTGCAGCAAGTCTGGGCACACCCTTCATGGGAGGTGTCTTGATACTGGTGAGGGACTTCCTATCCATGGAATTGGTTCTATCTTCCCCTTCCTTGGGGAAGATAGAAGAGGTCTGCATGACCCCTACAGGTTGAACGCCAGTCTCTATGAAATAATTAAATATGCATTTAATATATTGTAATTGGCATACAATACCAGCAAGGTGATGAGTATATGTACAACACTCAGTATCTTTACTGTCCACAATAAAGATACTAAAGTGTTGCACATTTGTCTTACTCATAAAGTGGCGTTTATGACCATGACTCCGGCAGGACTAGAGCCCCACCCATTCTGTGGTTTGTTTACATCATAGTCACTGGTGTTACGGCCAGCGGACAATGGCAATGAACAAAGAAGGCTCTACTACATTTAATAAGTTGTCTGACATGATATATCTACACCTAATCAAACAATCGAAGTGAAACTTAAAGACTAAGTTAACATCAAGTGGCCAAGATTTTAAAGTGCCTCAGTCTTCATTAATTCCCTTATAGAAAATTGACTTGAATCACTGATTCTGATTATCAGACATGTCTTGGACCTTAGGTTATAATTAACACCAGACGAGCCTGGCCCATGATTGGGCTCCGGGAGTAGAAAAACTCTCGGAACTCATCAAAGGTATGGTAGGGGGATGAGGGAATGCTAAACCCATGTGGGTCATACAACGCCTTGAGGGAATAGTAGGCAATAAAATTCGATCCAAGGATAGGGAGAGCAGCTCCAGTTCTTTATATCAAAAGCCCTTCACCGGTGTCAAGGAACCTTACTTCACGGGTCACAGTGGTGAACAGCAGTGGACCAACACCTAGGAATCTAGTTTTAATGCAAGGTGAACAGGATACTTGCCAACATGCTTTACCAGGCCACGAAAACCAACGTCAAACTTTTAACCAGTGAGTTACGGGGTCTTGGGGTGGTGGTGGTGGGGATGGGGAGGAGGGGTAACACAGGAACGAAGCTAACCTGGGACATATAAATCATCTGGCTCGTAAAATGAACGAGGCCGCTTTACAAGCAACACTGGCAGGGTATCGATTCCTCCACTTCATACGTGATATAAACAACGATAAAACGTTCCAAAGTTTCAATTATACAACAAGGTTCATGTTGGTGGAGTTGCCTTCCCCACCATACCTCTCCCTCCCCGCCCTCGATCCCGAGCATACCTGGTATAGGAAAGGGGCAGAGAGGCGTATCCCCACCCAGCCCCCTATACCCACAATGATGCTAATGGAGAGCAATATAAAGTCGCTTCTACCCTGACTAATGCTCCAGCGCTCGCACCTCTTTTCAGCTTGAGCAACCGGGCGACAATTTGGTGACACATGACATGAGGCCGCTCAATGCAATGTGGACTTAGGTCCCTCCTGGACGCAAGTATACCTCACCCCTACCGTCCAGTATCACTAGGTTCATTTTAGTCCGGACCACAGCTGTGGGTAGGCTCTTGTTTCAGTGGTAATAACACGGGTGCCGCTACAGTTACTGGATAAAATGTATTTCACTTTAGGCGGAGAGCCAGCGGGAGGTGGTCATGTAGGTAAATATGACACTTAGTGTAGTGTATAGTAGTCTGACGCGCCTTGAGTGCCACGCACCATCTGTGGCACTAAGACTGCCACTCCAGGTACCATCTGTGGCACTAAGAGTGCCACTCCAGGCACCATCTGTGGCACTAAGACTGCTACTTTAGGCATCTGTGGCACTAAGACTGCCACTTTAGGCACCATCTGTGACACCAACACTGCAGTGCCAGACACCATTTGTGACACCAACACCACCTCTCCGGAAATCCCGTCGTGTGACTTGTAGAACGTGGGGTTAACAGCGTTTCAAGCAGTGAAGGTGTGCCCAGTGCTACTCGAGTGTGACTCCTTCAGCGAGGTCAGGAAGTATTCATGGTGTGTTCAGGATAATAATATTACCAAGATACTTTACACAGTGATTATCATAATTGTGTTCTCTCCCTACCTCCCCTCCCTCTCAGCCCACAACAATAACCCCTCCCGACTCTTCAATCCTTTTCTTTCTCCTTCACATCCCTGTCACCCCCCCCCCCACACCCTTCCGGTTTCTCATAGCCACTTATCCACCTCATTTCCAGAACTCTCAGTCTTCACAATTCGAATTTTTCTCCACCCAGACGTTTGTGTGGGCGCAACACCTTATCTCACTTAACTTCCTGGAGATAACTCTCAGCCTCTTCCGTCAACCAGCCGACTAGACAGAAGATAATACAGAGAAAAGGAGCGAAAGGATTTGAAATTAATACTTCCCCCTTCTCATCTTGCACTTCCTCCTCACCAGCCTGTACCAACTGAAAACGTTTTGCTCACATCCGGAAGATCCTGGGTTTGATTCCCGGGCTCGACGAAACATATAAGCAAGTCTATACCTGCTCACCTAGAAGTAAATATCAGTAGTGGATGTTAATCGACTGTTGTAAGACGCAGTCCTCGGAAACATTGCTATGTAAATGAGACATCGTTATGCATCATGTGAGACACTCAGTCCTCTTGAAAGCATCCCAGTACTGGGTAAAAGATTCACTCAAAGGTGTGTACCTAATCAGAATATTTATAAAAGTAACGCCCACCTATCACCGGCTGCTACTAATGCAAATTACCTTTTCCTAGGTAGGAGGGTAAAGAACTTGCCTGTCAGATGCAGCTAGTGTGTTGGGTTTAAGGCCAACTGACTACTTGTGGGTCACTAAGCCTGCAATTCACCTGCGACATACCTGTAACCTGTTTTCAGGGTAGTTTTACCATCACAGCCCGGTCTGAGACCTGACTTCCCTGCTGACAGCCTGATCTACTAGGCTATTGGTTCTATGAGCCCGCATAGCCATCACAACTACGCTGATCAGATACAGGAGAAAGCGGTTCAATTTCCTCTTGACAAACTCCCCAGATGTTGAGCCACTCCTAAATTATTAAGAAAGTAGAGTAAGAAACCAAATTTCATTTACTCTTTTAATATTTGGTGGTTCCATGTGATTTAATTAATGTGTGTGATAAATGGTTTTGAAAACCGACAGTTGAAGATTGAGACACTTATGCAGCATATGGGAATCTTTATTAAGGAAACGTTTCGCCACAGTGGCTTCGTCAGTCCAATATAAAGTAGAAATGGGTAAGGAGAGGAGGAGTTTGAGGTAATCACTTTCTACAAGAGTGATGGACTGAACACATCTATTCCAGGCTGAGGGACTGATTACCTCATACTCCTCCTCTCCTTACCCATTTCTACTTTGTATTGGACTGATGAAGCCACTGTGTGGCGAAACGTTTCCTTAATAAAGATTCCCATATCTTGCATAAGTGTCTCAATCTTCGATTTAATTACTATTTTAGGTGGCTAAGCATAGAATAAAAAAGTCTGGTAGAGTCCAATTCTTAAATCCAATTTTTTTTTATGCCCTCGGTCAAGCGTGGCACTGATGATTTATTTTGACAAGGAGACGTGCTCTTATTTCATTCCACCAATTTTCGATGGGATATCATTAATTCTCTTCTCTTACACCCATTTCTTGACTTATTTTGACATGTGGCACTGTTTACCGTCTTGCGAAGGTGTGTGGTGCCATGAATCTTGTGGAATGTGATGCAATGTTCCTTAAACACATCTATATAACGAGTTCCGTACACTGCAGTGGTTTTGTGCAGGAAGTATAGTCCCCCTCCACCCTCTGATCCACATTATTATTATAATCAAATAGAAGCGCTAAACCACAGGGGTTATACAGCGCTCCTCTGATCCACAAAAACGGCTCCATATTACCACTCTATCATTATTTTCCATAGGTTTAGCTGTGTATCTGATGAAGTTGTGTAGCTGGGGGAGTAGCTGTGTAGCTGGGGGAGTTACTGTGTAGCTGGGGGAGTTGCTGTGTAGCTGGGGTAGTAGCGGCTGACAGATGATGGATGTCTGACTCGTCCTAAAATCATAACTCCACATAACTGTAATTTAGTCTTCAGTAGTACAATAGTCATATTGTTGTGCTAGCTGGGTTGGTCTTTTTTGCATTTGGTTTGTTCTAATAGGTTTTCTGGCAGGAGTTTTCCCTGAAGACGATGCTGGATGGCTCTCATAAGTGTCAGAGTAAATCAGGGTAGTTTTTCTTAGCTCTGATGTAGGTATCCAAGGATCTTTCAATACTTCTATCTTTATCTGCTACCAATAGCAGATAAAGTCAATAACCAGTCCACATCTCGGCTTCCTAGGGAGAACTGTGTTGAGCGGTAGATCATGAAAGGTAGTGATGAGAGGATTAATGGCGAGTTTCCCACGACCAGTACAAACACAAATCTCACTTACGAGCATTAACACCCGCGTCAGGAAACACTTGTCCTGTTTCCTGACGAACCTTACCTAACTTTTTTTTTGTGCCCATGCAAGAATGCTGACCCTTTCCTCAACACTGAATACAGTCCTTACCATCCTCAAGGCTAAAAGTCACTGGGGTCAAATAGGACTCCCAGTCAGTGAGTGAAAGCTACTGGTGGGGGTAGAAGCTGGTACTGGCAACACCCCCACACTGTACAGAATTTGTCAAATGCAAATAATGAGGAGTTACTTTTCGGACTGTTATAGAGGGAACAGAACATCAATTGCAAAGAAAATATTCAAACAGCTCCGGGGAGAACCTCGAGTTTTCCCTGAGGTACGTTTATCGTCTTCTCTGAGGATGAGACTCCCCAGTAAAGTTCTAGAGGTGGTACCTATAATATATATATATATATATACATATACAAACAATTGCAGACAGGCAATCTTAACAATACAAGCCACGGGGGGGGTGGAAATCTTTAGCTCAAGTACTTTCACACTTCTCAAGTGCATCAGGAGCTGTGCAGTGTTGCAAAGGGAACAACAGGAGAAATGAGGGGAAGTTTCTCAGAGGATAATAGCGTGAGTGACTCTAGCCACACCCAGGGGTTCCACAAGAGGGTCGCAAGCCACACCCCGGTGCTCCACAAGAGGGTGGTAAGCCACACCCAGGGGTTCCACAAGAGGATGGCGTGCCACACCCCGGGGCTCCACAAGAGGGTCGTAAGCCACACCCCGGGCTCCACAAGAGGGTCGTAAGCCACACCCCGGTGCTCCACAAGAGGGTCGTAAGCCACACCCAGGGGTTCCACAAGAGGATGGCGTGCCACACCCCGGGGCTCCACAAGAGGATAGTGCCACACCCCGGGACTCCACAAGAGCATGGTAAGCCACACCCAGGGGCTCCACAAGAGGATGGTGTGCCACACCCCGGGGCTCCACCAAGACACTTCCGGCTGGCTCTTTCTTAGTATCATTCCTCGACTGCACCTCATTTGCATAATTTGATCCGGAGTAATAATTAGTGAACATTCAGCAGGGAATGGCAGGAGTGGCACCCACCACTGCTTATGTAATGGGGGAGAGGAGTGGAGGTGAGGGGGAAGTGTGGGGGTGAGGGGATGATAATGAGGAGGAAAACTGGCTTACAAAGTGGGCGAGGCAGGTTACAGTCCACCTTAATTACTCTCATAATTACCTGTGTGAATAGCGTCCCGTGTGAGGGGAGGGGAGGAAGGAAGGAGAGGGGAAGAATTGGGAGAGGGAAGAAAGGAAGGGAATGGGGGAAAGAAGTAGAAATGAAGGAAGTGGGAAGTTGGTTGAGGGAGAAGGATTTGAAGTTTTTAAAAAGTGTAGTGTGGAAGGAGTGTAGGGGTGCTGTCATCCTACACACTTCATATATAAATCATACATATTTATATTGCAAGCCTGTACTGAAAGATCACTTGCACGAGACATCACGGGGATTATTATTGTTGCAAGCAGTAGACTAAACACACTGACTTCAGGCTGTAGTTATTTGTATAGTGAAAGATGAGAAGAGATGAGCTTATGTCCGTAGCTACAGGAAAAGCACTGTAGGAACATCATGATCTTGCCCCCACACCAGTGTGGAACACTGTGTTGAAATCAACAGTGTATACATGATACATCCCCGCGGGAAATCCAACAGCTTGCTACGGATTAATGAGAGTTCATACTGCATTAATCCTCGAATTTACATCCTACACAAAATTTTGAGATGAACTAGAGGACGTGTTGGTTCATCCTGGGAACAAGAGCTATACTCTGATTCGTCTTGCTGTGGCGCAGGTCTCTGTAACGAATCGAAGTCTACGGTCGCAACTGCTAACATTACCAAAGATTCAACATCCATGGGCCCAAACTATTCAACATCTCACTAGAAGATACCAGAACCACTGCTGGGGAAAATTTAGACATCTTCAAGAGGAAACTGGACAAGTATCTTCACCATATACCAGATCAGCCAGGCTGTGATGGATACGTGGGCCAGCGAGCCGGCAGCAACAACAGCCTGAGTGATCAGACAAGTACCAGATAAGCCTGTCCTAAAGCCGGGCTCTGGAAATAGAAAAACTCTAGGAACTCATGAAAGGTATACCAGGTCCAGTTCGTGGTGGGTCCGAGATCTCTTCACTAAAGCTACCATAACAGAGTCGAGGGTTGACAACTACATACCCCCGGATAGAGTTTCCGTAATTCCCTCTACGTAAAAGTTGTAAATTACGGAGTTAATGAGCAGCATAATAGTGTATACTGTAGTGCAGTTAGAAGTCACATAATAAAATCGGCACAGGGAGACATTTAATCTGACAAACTACCGCCACTATCAGGCACCCAGTGAATACTGAGTGCTTGGCTCCGGTGCAAGACTGTACCTACATACCCACCCACCTAATTACCCACATATTTACACGCCCGCTCACCCACCTAACTACTCACTAACACACGCCCATCCCAAGCAAAAGTCGCCGTCTTCCCACCAAGTAACACCACCACCAGTAGTGAGCTTCCCATACTCAAGGCCAACGAGAACTCCCACACTAGGGCCTTTAATTTCATGCAAAATGTGTACCTGAAATGTAAACAGTGTTGACTTAGCATAACAAGCCATTCGCCAAGAAATGCATAGTGCTGATAACCCCATTACACAGCCCAATGGCCACCAGAGAAGCTACTGCCTGCATGCTGCTGGTGCTGGTGTGGTGCTGGTGTGACTGTAGTGCTGGTGTGACTGTAGTGCTGGTGTGACTGTAGTGCTGGTGTGGCTGTGGTGCTGGTGTGACTGTAGTGTTAGTGGTAGTGGAGGTCTTAACTGTGCTGGTGGTGGGAGAGTCTCCCCAGTGATACCAATGTTACACTGGAAAGTTTCCATGATGGTTTAAAAAAATACACAAATGAGACAGACTGGTTGTCACTTGCTTGGAACAATGGGCCTCCTGCAGCTCCTACGATGCTTCCCATGACCTTATGCCTCCCTCCTCCAATCAGACTCGCCCTGTGAAACACCTGCAACAGGTTTCTAAAGTTTTTGTTTTAGGCTCGCAGCCCAGCCTGCCTTCCCTGGTAACCACCAGATCGGTCAAGCTGCCACTATGCGTTCCGCGGTCACTTCATGAACACTTCTCCAATCTGAGGGACTGACCACCTCAAATATTATTCCCTCTAAGGTTGATGACTGATTACATCATCTTTACACCTGCTACCTCTGTATCTGACTGAAGAAGTCTTACTCATCAACTTGTCGGTATTTTATATAATTTTCAACATAATTCTTCCATTCTCAACCCGCATGTGCTTACCTTTTTCTCTACAGCCGAGCACATGCCTACATTCAACCCGTTGACCCTCCATTTTTATATCCTCATAAATTCCCTTTTTCCGGTGTATATGATAGGTCACTCTGAGAGGGTAAATCTCCCACCATAACTCCAGCCACGTTGGAACGAAACCTGTCAAGTTCTCTTACTTAGTGAACACATAGTGGAATGTTCACTGAATAACTACATCATCTTCGACCATCTTAGACTGACAGATTAATAACCTGATGCACGAAACTGATCCTGTGTTGGAATACAAGAGTTACATAGCGGGAACAAAAGTTGTCTATGTAACTCATAAGTGTCTATGTAACTTATAATTATAGTTGTCTATGTAACTTATAATTATAGTTGTCTATGTAACTCATAATTAAAAGTGTCTATGTAACTTATAATTATAGTTGTCTATGTAACTCATAATTATAGTTGTCTATGTAACTCATAATTATAGTTGTCAATGTAACTCATAATTATAGTTGTCAATGTAACTCATAATTATAGTTGTCAATGTAACTCATAATTATAGTTGTCAATGTAACTCATAATTATAGTTGTCAATGTAACTCATAATTATAGTTGTCAATGTAACTCATAATTATAGTTGTCAATGTAACTCATAATTATAGTTGTCAATGTAACTCATAATTATAGTTGTCAATGTAACTCATAATTATAGTTGTCAATGTAACTCATAATTATAGTTGTCAATGTAACTCATAATTATAGTTGTCAATGTAACTCATAATTATAGTTGTCAATGTAACTCATAATTATAGTTGTCAATGTAACTCATAATTATAGTTGTCAATGTAACTCATAATTATAGTTGTCAATGTAACTCATAATTATAGTTGTCAATGTAACTCATAATTATAGTTGTCAATGTAACTCATAATTATAGTTGTCATGTAACTCATAATTATAGTTGTCAATGTAACTCATAATTATAGTTGTCAATGTAACTCATAATTATAGTTGTCATGTAACTCATAATTATAGTTGTCAATGTAACTCATAATTATAGTTGTCAATGTAACTCATAATTATAGTTGTCAATGTAACTCATAATTATAGTTGTCTATGTAACTCATAATTATAGTTGTCTATGTAACTCATAATTATAGTTGTCTATGTAACTCATAATTATAGTTGTCTATGTAACTCATAATTATAGTTGTCTATGTAACTCATAATTATAGTTGTCTATGTAACTCATAATTATAGTTGTCTATGTAACTCATAATTATAGTTGTCTATGTAACTCATAATTATAGTTGTCTATGTAACTCATAATTATAGTTGTCTATGTAACTCATAATTATAGTTGTCTATGTAACTCATAATTATAGTTGTCTATGTAACTCATAATTATAGTTGTCTATGTAACTCATAATTATAGTTGTCTATGTAACTCATAATTATAGTTGTCTATGTAACTCATAATAATTATAGTTGTCTATGTAACTCATAATTATAGTTGTCTATGTAACTCATAATTATAGTTGTCTATGTAACTCATAATTATAGTTGTCTATGTAACTCATAATTATAGTTGTCTATGTAACTCATAATTATAGTTGTCTATGTAACTCATAATTATAGTTGTCTATGTAACTCATAATTATAGTTGTCTATGTAACTCATAATTATAGTTGTCTATGTAACTCATAATTATAGTTGTCTATGTAACTCATAATTATAGTTGTCTATGTAACTCATAATTATAGTTGTCTATGTAACTCATAATTATAGTTGTCTATGTAACTCATAATTATAGTTGTCTATGTAACTCATAATTATAGTTGTCTATGTAACTCATAATTATAGTTGTCTATTAACTCATATTATAGTTGTCTATGTAACTCATAATTATAGTTGTCATATGTAACTCATAATTATAGTTGTCTATGTAACTCATAATTATAGGTGTGTCACATTTTCTGCAGTTGATCTCATAATGGAAGTGTCATATGAAGCAGAGCAGTCACACTCTGGGTGTTCCCACAATTTAACTGCAATGTAGAATACGGTAGCCACACACTGCGAGTTCCCACAATGTAACTACGGTTGGTTAATTGGGTTTGAAGCCTATTAACTACACGAGGGCCACTGCGGTTGCAACCACCAATCCAGAATCCTTTAAATATGGAATAAGGTAAACTCCTAGCACATATACATACACCTCACTAATATATATATATATATATATATATATATATATATATATATATATATATATATATATATATATATATATATATATGTGTGTGTGTGTGTGTAACTACGGCTGCTTCTAACAATTTTAAATAAAACAACACAGACAGACCACACCTCTTGCCTCACCTTCGCCTGACAAGAGCCCACAAGACGAGCGTCTGGACACATCATGCTCACCTAGTTACTTCTCGCCAGGTCGTTTTCTCCATTATCTTCATAACAAACACCATAACGACTCCCCTTGATCATTCAGGCACTCCCCTTGGTCATTCAGGCACCTTCCTTGGGTCATTCAGGGACCCTCCCTGGGCACCTAGTCCAGGTTCGCGCCTGACCCTCCCTCCATGAAAATGGTCAACCTGGGTGGCATTAGTTTGTTTATTTCTGACTTAAGTCAGTGTGCAGGGCCAGCCTTGTCGCCTCGACGTCTACTGCTCAGTCAAAATGCCACTACAAACACCCGATGTTGCCGCCGCCCCGTCAAGGTGGCAAAAATTTTAGGATACGGTCACTACTGCCACACTTCTCACCTATACAACGGAGATTCTGAATGATTTAGAGATGCACAGATCATGAGTCACAAGTGGTGCCCTAGTGAGGTCAGTACTTGACCCTTGTTCGGAATCTACACAAACTGTACGAGGAAATAAATCACACACTTGTAACCGGTAACATAGTTTGCTGGATAGCTGTGTTTTATCATTTTAAGATTAACCTAGGTAAAACATTCCCTGTGTTTGATACTACGGTGTTAGGTGTAACAAAATCAGATTCTAAACACCTGTTTGTGGAGTTCTTCCTCTATAATAATTTTGGCGCTGATCCAATTCATGTGTTCATGTGAGCTCTTATGTATAACATACACTGATAATGTTCTCTCTCCCCTACATGCATACACATGTTCACTAATTTAGGTGTCCAAATATCCGGAGGTCTTCCCTATGCAACCCTCATAAGAAATCGAGTAAACTTCAGCAATGAACTGTGTTACACATAGCAGCTCACATTAGAAATTGGACCAACATTGAAATGATCATAAAGGAAGAACAACTTCAGAAACGCAGATGTTCAGAATAATCTAGTATTGTAGCATTCAACACCATAGTACAAAACAATATCAATATCTCTGAAGTTCTGGCTAGATTAATCTTACAACTCCAGAACACTGCCATCAAATGAATCAATCTCCAGCAGCCCACCGCTTGCATGACACAACAACTTAACTGAACATCAAAACTGGCCACTACTACTATGACCATCAAATTAAATTACACCGCTACTAGCAAACCCGCTCAGGTTGTGACCAATACTACTATTACTTCCTACTACTACTATTACTACGTCGTCTCTGGTTCATATACAAGTCTTCTTTTTCAAGATAAAGAATTAGACACATGTGCATCATCTGGGTATCTTTATTTGTAGATTTTTCGCCATCCAGTGGCTTTATAATACAAATTCAAGGACATAATGGGAAGACTGAAGCACTATATAGAAAAGACGAGGTAATCAGTCCCTCAGCCTTGGAGTTGGTGAAGAGCACCGTAGTTCTGAAGAATCTGAAGCACAGGCATGAAGACTGGCGCTTATATACTGGCGTCAGGTGAAGGACGTGCAGGAGACGAAGACAATGTCACTTTTCATGTCTCTGTATAACCGATGAAGCCTCTGGAGGGCGAAACTTGTCTCTGAAGATACCCAGGTTTTGCACATGTCTTATTCACCAAATACTTTTAGAATGGTCATCTGTGTGTAGTATCTGCCTGGCATGGAGCAGTAGGCCATGCTAACAGGTTATTATTATAATAAAAAAAGCGCTAAACCCACTAGGGTTGGTAATAGATATCGACAAATTGGTTTAGAAGGACATGTGAGTATACACTGGGACCTTGATCACTTCTAACAGAGGTTAAAAAGACAGTATATATAGGCGGGGAGTGAGGTGCGTGTGACACATGGTGACCTGAAGAATGCCATGTTGGGATGAGGACGAGTAATGTGATCATGTGACTCCTTTGTTAGTCACATGATCACATTGTCTACCCGTCATCCCAATAAGGCAATCTTCAGGTCACCATGTGTCACACGCAACTCACTCTCCGCCTATGTATATACTGTCTTTTTAATCTTTGTATATTAGAAGTGATCAAGGTCCCAGGACCGAAACGCTTTCTAATAAATATATCCTAGCGTTTGGTTACGTGTCTTTCTAAAGCAGCAGTAGGCCTACAACAGTCTTCCTCTAGTCTTGTGTTATGGGAAGGCGTGTAGGGTGATGCGCTCTCAATGTGTCCCCCAGGACGGACCAGCACAGCTAAGACTTAGCTCGGCTCACCACACTTACCTGGTAATACCCTCGTATACCCCCTCACTTGCTCACTCACTCTTATATTCTCGCTCTGGTCGACGCTTCCCCACAGGCCGACCCACAGAACACTAAACCCTCACATATATACACACGTTGGAGTGGCAAACCAGCAGTCCAGCAGGTAACCCCAAGGCACTAGACGAGGCTAAGGTCCCCTCGAGGAAAGGTAAACGGTACCCTGACTGTTGCCTCTTTCCCCGCTTGCATTATGGAGGAACGAGCTAGGCTAGGGCGGACATGGAGGGGACGGGAAAGGAGGAAGAATTCTGGACGGAGAGAGAGAGGAAAGGTAGGCAAAATGAAGAATGTAAGAGGTATGGGAAAGTGGGTAGAAACTAGGAAAGTTGTTAGAAAAATAGGAGAAGTATGAAATATAGGATCAGCCTGGGCTGTGGTTCGTACCCAAGAGAAAACTGGGGAATTGTGTACCCAAGGAAAATTGGAGTGTTGTGCACCCTGGGAAAACTGGAGCATTGTCACCGATGGATTATATTATAATTTCGTGACTCCCAGAGTAGCCTGGCAGGGTAGCGACTCCCAGAGAAGCCTGACAGGGTAGCGACTCCCAGAGAAGCCTGGCAGGGTAGCCACTGCACCGTTACTGTAACATATACAAGCACAGTAGTGAGCTTGCAGGTGAGGGAAGGGTAGGGAGAGGAGGGGAAGGATGAGGGAGAGGCGTAGGGGAGGGATGAGGAAGGGGAGGGAGGATAAGATGAGGAAGAAGAGAAATGAAGGAAAAGTGAAGTATATGAGCACAAGAGAGAGATAAAGTAAGGGAGGCAGGACTGGAGGAGTGTGTGGTGGAGCATCGTAAAGATACCTCGTAAAACCAGGGGAACTCCCTCAAGATAGTTTGGGGGGGGGAATCCATGCCCCCAACCACACACATTATGGTGCATTATACTCACCCTCCCCAGGTAAGGAGGTTCAGGTAGAGGAGGTTCAAGGAGGGAAGCAGGTTGAGGGGTTGACAGCAGGTTGAGGGGTTGACAGCAGGTTGATGGGGATCGAAGTTGGAGGACAGCAGACTGGAATAGAATTGCTGGGGGTGATGATGAAGAGGAAGACACACCACAGGTGGGGATGGTGGTAGTGGCAGTGATGGTTGAGGATGGAGACACACAGTAGGTTGGGATGGTGGTAGGTAGCACAGACACACAGCAGGTTGGGATGGTGGTAGCACAGACACAGCAGGTTGGGAAAGTACTCGAGGGCCTGGTCCCAAATCTGCACACTGCCATAACAACATACTGGAGTGAGAGATATGGGAGAAAGTGTAAAATAAACCCAGTGAGGAGCAGGGGTGCGGTGGGGACAATACGGGAGCACTGTATTAACATCCGGGGTCCCAGACTATTCAACATCTTACCAGAAGATATCAGAAACACGGCTGGAACCAGTGTAGAAGCCTTCAAGAGGAAACTGGACAAATATCTTCACCAGGTGCCAGATCAACCAGGCTGTGATGGATATGTGGGGCAGCGGGCCTCCAGCAGCAACAGCCTGGTTGACCAGGCAAGCACCAGACGAGCCTGGCCCATGGCCGGGCTCAGAGAGTAGATACTCTCGAAACTCTTCAAAGGTATATCAAAGGTATGGTGGTAGCACAGACACAGCAGGTTGGGATGGTGGTAGGTAGCAGAGAGACAGCAGGTTGGGATGGTGGTAGCAGAGAGACAGCAGGTTGGGATGGTGGTAGCACAGAGACACAGCAGGTTGGGATACCTTTGATATACCTTTGAAGAGTTTCGGAGTATCTACTCTCTGAGCCCGGCCATGGACCAGGCTCGTCTGGTGCTTGCCTGGTCAACCAGGCTGTTGCTGCTGGAGGCCCGCTGCCCCACATATCCATCACAGCCTGGTTGATCTGGCACCTGGTGAAGATATTTGTCAGTTTCCTCTTGAAGGCTTCTACACTGGTTCCAGCCGTGTTTCGGATATCTTCTGGTAAGATGTTGAATAGTCTGGGACCCCGGATGTTAATACAGTGCTCCGCATTGTCCCCACCGCACCCCTGCTCCTCACTGGGTTTATTTTACACTTTCTCCCATATCTCTCACTCCAGTATGTTGTTATGGCAGTGTGCAGATTTGGGACCAGGCCCTCAAGTACTTTCCATGTATATATTATCATGTATCTCTCTCTCCTCCGCTCCAATGAGTACATGTTCAAGACTTGAAGGCGTTCCCAATAATTTAGATGTTTCAATGGCTCAATGTGAGCCGTAAACGATCTCTGGATTTGTTCCAGCTCTGCTATTTCTCCTGCCCTGAACGGGGCCGTCAGCACTGAGCAGTATTCTAAGTGAGGGAGCACTAGCGATTTGAATAGTGTCACCATCGGCATTATTTCCCTTGTTTTGAAAGTTCTCAATACCCACCCCGTCATCTTCCTGGCTGTTGTGATCTTTGTCTTGTTATGGTCTTTAAACGACAGATCAGCAGACATAATTATTCCCAAGTCCTTTACGTGTTCCTTTCGTTCTATGTGGTGACCCTCTTGCGTTTTGTATATAGTGTTCCTTTGAGTTCTTCATTTTTCCATACCTAAGCAGCTGAAACTTATCACCATTGAACGTCATGTTGTTCTCCACTGCCCATTGGAAGACCCTGCTTATGTCCTCCTGTAATTTTTCAGTGTCCTCTACCGTAGTGACTTTCATGCTTATTTTAGTGTCATCTGCAAATGATGATACAAAAGTGTGCTGGGTGTTTTTATCTATGTCTGCTATGAGGATGAGAAACAGCAGAGGTGCCAGGACAGTGCCTTGGGGCACTGAGCTTTGACCTCGCTGATGCTGGATCTTGCCCTGTTCACTACTACTTTTGTGTTCTTTGTGTTAGGAACTCAAAATCCATCTGCCTACCTTCCCGTAATGCCTATGGCCCTCATTTTGTGCGCTATCACTCCATGATCGCATTTGTCAAACGCCTTTGCAAAATCTGTGTAAATCACATCTGCGTTTTGGTCGTCCTCCAATGCCTCCGTAATTCTGTCATAATGGTTCAGCAGCTGTGACAGGCATGATCGACCGCTCTAAAGCCATGCTGGTTCGGGTTATGTTGGTTGTGCTGGTCCATGAACTTTGTAATCTGCCGTCTCATCACTCTTTCAAAGATTTTTATGATGTGAGAAGTGAGGGCTACTGGTCTGTAATTTTTAGCTAGTGCTCTACTACCTCCCTTGTGCAAAGGAGCTATGTCTGCACTCTTTAAGGCCTCTGGAATTTCACCTAGATCTAAGCTCTTTCTCCACAGAATACTAAGGGATGATGGAAGCACAGAGACACAGCATGTTGGGATGGTGGTAGCACAGACACAGCAGGTTGGGATGATGGTAGCACAGAAACACAGCAGGTTGGGATGGTGGTAGGTAGCACAGAGACACAGCAGGTTGGGATGGTGGTAGCACAGAGACACAGCAGGTTGGGATGGTGGTAGAACAGACACATCAGGTTGGGATGGTGGTAGCACAGAGACATAGGAGGTTGGGATGGTGGTAGCATAGAGACAGCATGTTGGGATGATGGTAGCACAGACACACAGTAGGTTGGGATGGTGATAACACAGACACACAGCAGGTTGGGATGGTGGTAGCACAGAGACATAGGAGGTTGGGATGGTGGTAGCATAGAGACAGCAGGTTGGGATGATGGTAGCACAGACACACAGTAGGTTGGGATGGTGATAACACAGACACACAGCAGGTTGGGATGGTGGTAGCACAGAGACACAGCAGGTTGGGATGGTGATAACACAGACACACAGTAGGTTGGGATGGTGATAACACAGACACACAGCAGGTTGGGATGGTGGTAGCACAGAGACATGGATGGCTACTCACGTTAAGTGTTCATTAATCAAGTCATAAATGCTGCCTACGGAAGTGATGCCCTCACTAAAACTACCCAGCTGTCTGCCTGCTTTCTTACTGCTTTCTTGACTTGTATGCCTGCTTTCTTGACTTGTATGCCTGCTTTCTTACTGCTTTCTTGACTTGTCTGTCTGCTTTCTTACTTTCTTGACTTGTCTGCCTACTTTCTTGACTTGTCTGCCTGCTTTCTTACTGTTTTCTTGACTTGTCTGCCTTACCTTATCTTTGAAGAGTTTAGAGAGTTTCACTACTCTCTGAGCCCGGCCATGGGCCAGGCTCGTCTGGTGCTTGCCTGATCAACTAGGATCTTGCTGCTGGAGGCCCGCTGCCCCACATATCCATCACAGCCTGGTTGATCTGGCACCTGGTGAAGATACTTGTCCAGTTTCCTCTTGAAGGCTTCTACACTGGTTCCAGCCGTGTTTCGGATATCTTCTGGTAAGATGTTGAATAGTCTGGGACCCCGAATGTTGATACAGTGCTCCCTTATTGTCCCCACCGCACCCCTGCTCCTCACTGAGTTTAATTTGCATGTCTTTACTTGCCTGACTTCTTTCTTAGTCTACCTGCTTTTTTACTGCTTTCTTAGTCTACCTGCTTTTTTACTGCTTTCTTAGTCTACCTGCTTTTTTTACTGCTTTCTTAGTCTACCTGCTTTCTTGACTTGTCTGACTGCTTTCGTAGTCTACCTGCTTTCTTGTCTGCCTTCTTTTTTTACTTGCTTACCTGCTTTCTTTCCTCTCTTGCTGCTTTTTTTACTTATTGCTTTCTTTACTTTCATACTGCTTTCTTGTCTGCCTGATTTCCATACTGCCTGCTTGTCTGCCTGCCTGCCCATCTTCCTCCATGACTGCCATCATATAGCCAGATATACAAACTTTCACTCTCAAAGAAATCTCTCTAACGCACTTCGGGAAGCTCTGAACATTGCATTTCTTGCCACCAGAAAGTTTGCATTTCTTCGTTTTGTGATTAATAATAATAACAAAAATATAATTATAATAAACATTATTTGTACATGTAGAAGGTATATAGACCTAGCTGACATCAATGACATACTATACAGAAAGCCCATTGTTATGCAGAGCATTTCGAGCAAATTAGGTCAATTTTGTCCCCAGGATGCGACCCACACCAGTCGATTAACACCCAGGTGCTTATTTTACTGATGGGTGAACATGGACAGCAGGTGTCGTAAGGTACTGTGCCTCCGGTACTGTACCTCCATGTGGTCTCTCAGTGTACTGGTGTCTCTTAGTGTACAATGAAGAGATTCGTTCAAATTTGAACATTCAAAGTTTCACATTATACCGCCAGTGTGTTGTTAGCAAGTTTGGCTCCAATGTACTGCCATTATGGTGGTATGTTCACTCACAGGACGAGTGTGATGATCAATGTTCACTCACAGGATGAGTGAAGCTGATCAATGTTCACTCACAGGATGAGTGAAGCTGATCAATGTTCACTCGCAGGACGAGTATGATGATCAATGTTCACTCACAGGATGAGTGTGATGATCAATGTTCACTCACAGGACGAGTGTGATGATCAATGTTCACTCACAGGATGAGTGTGATGATCAATGTTCACTCACAGGATGAGTGTGATGATCAATGTTCACTCACAGGATGAGTGTGATGATCAATGTTCACTCACAGGATGAGTGTGATGATCAATGTTCACTCACAGGACGAGTGTGATGATCAATGTTCACTCACAGGATGAGTGTGATGATCAATGTTCACTCACAGGACGAGTGTGATGATCAATGTTCACTCACAGGACGAGTGTGATGATCAATGTTCACTCACAGGACGAGTGTGATGATCAATGTTCACTCACAGGACGAGTGTGATGATCAATGTTCACTCACAGGACGAGTGTGATGATCAATGTTCACTCCAGGACGAGTGTGATGATCAATGTTCACTCCAGACGGTGATGATCAGTTCACCGGACGAGTGTGATGATCAATGTTCACTCACAGGACGAGTGTGATGATCAATGTTCACTCGCAGGACGAGTGTGATGATCAATGTTCACTCACAGGACGAGTGAAGCTGATCAATGTTCACTCACAGGACGAGTGTGATGATCAATGTTCACTCACAGGACGAGTGTGATGATCAATGTTCACTCACAGGACGAGTGTGATGATCAATGTTCACTCGCAGGACGAGTGAAGCTGATCAATGTTCACTCGCAGGACGAGTGAAGTTGATCAATTAACTCGTTCCTCAAGACAAAATTTTAATGTATAATCATTATGTATATGTTGGCACACAAAAAGTATTCCACCATGAAGTACTGGGGAGTGCCGGCACTCATGCTGTGAGTGAGCTAGCTCACAGGAAGACTGAGTGTACTGCCATCATGAAAACACTCACAGGACAAGTGGCTCATCATGGAGCCACTCACAGACTTACAACAGGACAAGTGGCTCATCAAGAGAACACTCACATACCTACAACAGGACAAGTGAGTCATCAAGGGGACACTCAGACTTACAAGTGGGTCATCAAGGAGCCACTCAGATATCAGCAATCAGCCATACAGGAACCTGTGAGCCGGTCATGTCCGCCTGGTGTCAACCGGACATTATTTATTGTGGGTGGTGTTTACGGTGGGTCGGGGAGGCTGGCAGCTGGACGCACAGATAAACACGTTATTTACACTCTCACTGTTGATTCACGCTCTCCTGCAGTCACACTCGAGGCTTCCCAGCCTCAAGCTTCACTCTTCTGTCCACATTCTTGTGATTTGCCGTTCTCTCTCTCTCTCTCTCTCTCTCTCTCTCTCTCTCTCTCTCTCTTTAGCAAAATTTGATACAACAGCAATGTGCTGCTGCTCTGGTGTGATAGTTACACAGTGGGAACAACAGCTAGCTGCTTTCTCCTATTTAGTATGAAAAGAATAACATTGCATAGCGGGAGCATTGAGGGTCAAGGACGAGGCGGGGGAGATGTCAAGTACGAGGAGGGGGAGGGGTGAAGGGTGATTAGGGAGAGGGGCGAAGGGCGAAAAAGGCAGGAACTAGCTTTAGGAACTTATAAAGTCTCCTCTGGAACATAACTAGAGGCTTGTTGGTAATTCCCTTCAGGCACGAAACCTTTAATATATCTTTGATGAGTTTCTTGAGTTTTTCTACTCCCGGAGCCCAGTCATATGGGCCAGGCTTGTTTGGTGTTTGCCTGGTCAACCAGACTGTTGCTGCTGCTGACCCACATATCCATCACAGCCTGGTTGATTTGGTACTTTGAAGATACTTGTCCACTTTTCACTGAGAATTCTACACTTGTCATAGCGTTTCTGATATCTTCCGATAAGATAATGAACAATCTGGAACCACAGATACTGATACAATGATATCTTGTTCCACGGCGCTCCTACCCTTCATTGGGTTATTTTACACTTCCATATCTCTCACTCCAGTACGTTTTTATGGCAGTGTACCGATTTGTCACCAGTCACTTGTTCTCTCTAGGCTAGAATACTGCTGTACATTAACATCGCCATTCAAGGCAGGTGAAATTGCAGATCTAGAGAATGTACAGAGAACCTTTACTGGGAACACTTGGAAGCACTTGACTTGTACTCACTGGAGCGCAGGCGAGAGAGATACATCATAAATTCTAGAGGGACTGGTTCCTAATCTGCGCACAGAAATCACTCCCTACGAAAGCAAAAGACTTGACAGGCGATGCAACATACCCCCAATAAAAAGTAGGGGCGCCATTAGTACACTAAGAGAAAACACAAAAAGTGTCCGGGGCCCAAGACTGTTCAACAGCCTCCCACCAGGCATAAGGGAAATTACCAATAGACCCCTGGTTGTCTTCAAGAGGGAGCTGGACAGATACCTAAAGTCAGTACTGAATCAGCCGGGCTGTGGTTCGTAACCTTTGAAATACCTTTGAAGAGTTTCGAGAGTATCTACTCTCTGAGCCCGGCCATGGGCCAGGCTCGTCTGGTGCTTGCCTGGTCAACCAGGCTGTTGCTGCTGGAGGCCTGCTGCCCCACATATCCATCACAGCCTGGTTGATCTGGCACCCGATGAAGATACTTGTCCAGTTTCCTCTTGAAGGCTTCTACACTGGTTCCAGCGATGTTTCGGATATCTTCTGGTAAGATGTTGAATAGTCTGGGACCCCGGATGTTAATACAGTGCTCCCGTATTGTCCCCACCGCACCCCTGCTCCTCACTGGGTTTATTTTACACTTTCTCCCATATCTCTCACTCCAGTATGTTGTTATGGCAGTGTGCAGATTTGGGACCAGGCCCTCAAGTACTTTCCAAGTATATATTATCATGTATCTCTCTCTCTCGTACGTTGGACTACGTGCGGCCAGCAGTAACAGCCTCGTTGATCAGGCCCTGATCCACCGGGAGGCCTAGTCATGGACCGGGCCGAAAGGGCGTTGCTCCCCGGAATACCCTCCAGGTAAGCCCTCAAGTACTTTCCACGTATATATTATCGTTATCTTTCTCCTCCGCTCCAGTGAGTACTTATGTACTCACTGGATAGAAAAAGGACGACACGAAACTAACTTCGTTGTTGTTGGAGGTATATAGGGCTACTGACAACATACGCGTCCCTAAACCTCTGCCAGCACCCTAAACCAATGCTAGCATCTCCTCCAAGGTACAGTAAGTGTAAATATTTCTTATTTATAAAGTGTAAATATTTCATATTTATAAATTAAAGTGAAAATATTTCTTTTATAAATTATGTACATCGTTTCAGTGTGAATAGTGGTGGCGGCTTCTGCTGCCTCCACCACCACCACTACATGTACGGCTTATGGTCAGTGGCCTTTATAAACCCAACAACAATAACACTACCACCAGTCCTCACATACGTAACATATTTTATTCATTCTAGAGTATATATCATGTTTCTATGTTATTAATATTGTTTATTATGTCACAGAGGAATTATGATAGATAAACAAGCCATAGAGCTGATATTAGTGTGAAGCATTTTATCCTCCCCATCTTCCAGATGCCAACAAGAGTCTTCAATAAAGGTACGTAAATGGGATTTTAAATGTTTATTTATCTATTGTATTACTCATTTAAGTACTATATGTATTTATATTTGTTGTGTGTATGTAAAACTATATTCTTTAAAAATGTATTTTTTGTGAATATTTTTGTGGGTCTGAAACGGATTAAATGGATTTACATTATTTCTTATGGGAAATATTGCTTAGACTTTGGAACGTTTCGACTTTAGAACTAGCTCCTGGAACGGATTAAGTTCAAGACTCGAGGTATCACTGTATATGGTAGCTACATGGCAGACAAAAGCTAGCTGTTTCTCTGTAATAATACATCACGCAGAATTTGTGGTATTCAACATGAGGTAACGAAATATCTGTCTGACCTGGAAGACTTCCAAAAGGGCGACGATAATATTGTCAAGTATTTCACTATGGGATTCGTAACTACTGAAGTTTTAAGACTTCCAGCAGGGCAGGAGAAGTCACTCTTACGTTGCTTTACAACCTCTCACCATGGATGACTTGTCACAGGAGACCCAGGTTGTAGTTGGAAGCTGAAGTGACATTGAGATGGTAGGGAGAGTGAGGTGAAGAGGGAACAGTGAGGTGAGGATGGAGAGTGAGATGGTAGGGAGAGTGAGGTGAAGAGGGAACAGTGAGGTGAGGATGGAGAGTGAGGTGAGAAGGGAGAGCGAGTTGGGGGAGAGTGAGATATGTTGAGGAGTGAGGCACAGAGAAGAGAGAATGTGAGGGGAGAGTGAAGAAGTGAGGGGCAGGGAATATATACGAGAGGGAAGCGGGGGACAGAGGAAAAGATGATTTAGACCATTTGAAGAGTGCAAAAAAAAGGGAATCAGCAGGTAAATAAATATTTCTAAAACAATGGTGTATCAAGGTTTGAAAAAGGAATCAGAGACAAATATTTCCAAGAGCGCATAAAAAAAGTGTTAAAATGGAGCTTCCAAGTTACATTCAGGAGGATAAGGAAAACTTTTCACAGCTACGTTCAGAAAAACGAAGGTGGGTCTGGATGGGGCAGTTAAGAACTATTGTACAAAGTCATACTCAAAGCAAGATTAAAAAAAAAAAAAAGGATTTCTCTAAGCCAAACTTAAAAGTAGATTTTTCCATATTCGTGCAGCTGTTACATCTGCGCCAGAATCCCTTCTGGAACCAACACAGGTGAGCCATGGGTGGGGAGAGGAGAGGCAGGTGAATGCCTAAGACAAAACTCACTAGAGAAGCGCTTAGCACCATTTGCAAAAATAAGATTATGTGGCCGATGGTTTATAAGAGTGAGAGAACACGTCATGTCAATACTGACTAGTGTGAGGTGAGGGGATCCATGCTTCCAGGCTCATGCAAGGAAAAAGAGGTCGAGCCCTAATATGGGTCATTTAGAATGGGAATAAATCCCTTCTCTCCACCTTGTAATGACGATATCACATGTTTCCTCAGCCTCTTCATCAAATAAAAGAAACGAGTTAGATCAGCCTCTTCACTTAAAGGTTAACAGTTTCTTCCTGCTATAACTAAAATGTCAAACTGACTGAAATGACCTTGCGGTAGAGGCTAGTTAAGCTTTAAGCCAATCGAGGAAGAGACCAACTGTTCACTAACCTCCAGAGGAAGAGGCAAAGTGTACAACACAGAGCAGTAGGTGACACTTACCTGGTAGTGTCTGGGTGTCATTGACACACTGGCCTGGTCTCGGCTCTGGCACTTTAGAGGTGAGGACGGGCAGCCAGGCCGAGGAAGAGGTCGCCTGCTCCTTGAAGCGGCCCAGGAAGGCATCTTGGATGTCATCCAGACTAAAGGTGCAAATGGCTGAGCCCATGAGACCATTCATGCTGGTGGTGAAGACAGCGTAGAAGCGAGTGTCGTCGCCAGGTATTTTGTACACAGACTCTGTTAGGAACCATACAACACATTTTAATGCGGTACAATGTAATAGAGTGTAACATAACTCTAAGTGTAATGTTACACTTGTAGGTCACTTTAGAAACATTTTTAAAACAGACAACATGTGAATATTTAGATCCTTATTCTCTGATCCTCCTCACTACAGATTAATAAACAATTAATAAGTGCACCGAGGATAATTTATATAAAATTGAAGTCAGATCATATTACATGACCTGACCTTGTTGCATCAGCTTTAAGAACTGCACCTCTTGTCACCCTCGTGATGGCGTCAGGTCACCTGTGTTCTCTAATAACGTTCATCACTACAGATTACTGTTTTCAACTTGTGGCTGCAATTTGTGTGATGTATTACTTTAGTTCTGCCACAATCAGAAATGTGATTTCTGCACTGGATATTATGAAATATACTTAAGACTGTACCTTGTGTTCCTTCATTAAAGCCTTCACCTGTTTCACCTATGTATATATGCCTCATCAACCTTTGCATTGTTTTAAAAAACTCCTACAAGTTACTTTCTGATTAACATTATTAATTTTATCTCTTTTTACGAATATAATTTTGAGAATCCAGATATAGTTAATATTTTAAATGAGCGGAATAACCAAAGGTCGAGTTTTATTTTTGTTAAATTTTACTCTTGAAGGAACTAACACAATATTGTATCTGTTTTTCACTTGCTAAAACTACTCTGGGTAACTAACTTTCTTACACTGGTAATATTTCCAAATTCTTCATTATTATTAAAAATATTATTATTATAAAAGAATATTATAATCATCATCGGAAAGCATTAAGGAACCTGGGTTGGTAACAAGGGCCCTTGAAGGGACCTGGGTTGGTAACAAGGGCCCTTGAAGGGACCTGGGTTGGTAACAAGGGCCCTTGAAGGGACCTGGGTTGGTAACAAGGGCTTTTGAAGGGACCTGGGTTGGTAACAAGGGCCCTTGAAGGGACCTGGGTTGGTAACAAGGGCCCTTGAAGGGACCTGGGTTGGTAACAAGGGCCGCACCAGCGTAGCCACTACTCACGGATCTCGTTGAAGTAGAAAGGGAACTCTCCCGGGATGGAGCAGTTGAGGCGAGCCTTGAGGTAGGTGGCCCAGTTCTGCGTCAGGATGTTCTTGCCACCTGTGTCCTTCTTGCACACTCTAGCCACGCGAGAGTACACGTTCTTGCCGCAGTTTATGTACTCAACCGCCGTCTCCCGGAAGAAGAACATCACGTACTCCCCGACTTCGTAAGACCCCACGAAGTTAGGCTCTGGAAAGTGTACGTATTGTGGTTAACTACTTATTCTCACACAAACACAAACAATGAAACTTGCATTTACAAGGCAACCAGTTCAGTACCCAGTACTATTTACAGAATTCATAATTTCAAGACAGAGAAATCCTCATTTCATATTAATAGTGTTATACTGTATCGATGTTTTCTCTGTGTACAAAATGTTTGTTATTTAATTAACCCTCATTTACTCAAACTTTCTTTTAAAATCTCATAGTGCTAATATTTATAAGAAAATAATGCATTACTATCCAAACACGATATTAACAGTGTAGAACAAGTCACATGAGGATGGAAATCTTTAACTCTAGATCTTTCGCACTTTCGTGCGTCGTCAGTAGCTATGTAATGTTGCAAGACAGCAACAGATAAGAGGGGAAATTCTCCGAGGCAAGGAAGAAGGTATCAGTGGCAATCCATGACAGTGAGGACCGTCACCGGTGACGGTCCTCACTGGACTTTAATTTCAGGTATAGGTACTGAGGTATTGTCAAGGACCACATGCAACAATTATTCCTAAACATCTGAGGATACTCACTGTCTAGCCACTTGGAGTCGTACTTGATAGTTCTCTTGAAGGGATACTCTCGTCTCTTGGTGGTGAAGTTGAAAAGGTCTGCCCTGAAGATAACCGTGTCTGCCTTGGTGAACTCTGCCACAGTACCGGAGTATAGCCCCGGTAGCGACCCCGGGTTACCACTCTCCACCCACACCGCCGTGCTGTTGTCCACGGGGTCGAAGGGACACTTGGCCACCCCAGAACCGACGGCAGGGACGTGTTCGTGACGGGCCAGGTGCGTCAGGTTGGCCTGTAGTAACATTACTCTTCACATAGATGCCTACTGTATTTCATTTAGCACTAAACCCATGTGCGTCATTTAGACGCAAATAGTGGAAGAGGCTGGAGTCTCTGTCCTCTAAAATTGTAACAGATCCGCCTCTACCTAACTGCAATCAACACTGGTCACTGCACAAATGAACTCAAGCGGAAACAGTGAAACAGAAAGTAATAAGATTACTGTATATTTCAGTCTGATATTGAGGTACATTTCAACATACTACTGATAAACAAGTGTCTCAGAGTGAGGCCCAAAGATTCACCTCCAACATTACTGTCTCCATGTTGGCTCGTTTGTGCCACCTTACCTCTTCAATATTAATTGGCAAATGTTAATTAATAAACGCCTGGTGGTTTCTTAACGTAACTAATTATAAATCATCATAATGGCTTACGCATTATAAATAATGCAACTACTTTACTACGCAGTTGGAGTCCCACATCATATTTTATACAGCAATGAACACACATGAAAACGCTAAAGGTTTCAGTTACATTTGGTAATTACTGAATATCAAACATGTTAAATGAAAAACTATCCTATCAGCTAGGATGTTATTGCTAGCATCCCGCAAGCCTACACAGCCACTGCAGCCTGGCTGATCCGGCACTTGTTGCAAGTTGCAGTCCTCAAATATAAAAATTTAATTCAAAACAGTAAACAAGAGGTTGAATCTACAAGATTAATGAATTATCTTTCAATTGTGTGTGGTGAGAATGTAAACAGTTATGTGAAGCAGGTGTGGGAGTTTAATTACTTACATAGATGACCAGGTCCTTGGGGTTGTGGGCGTTGGTTCCACAGATGTAAAGGCGGTTATTAGACATGGGCTGGATCACCCGGATGTGGTTACGACAGTCGAAGTGCTGAAACAGTTAAGATTGCATCAGTGGTTAAAAAACCAGTAAAAACAATGAAGTATTAGATAATAACAAAAGGTGGCAAAGATAAACAAATGCTGAAACAATTCTCGTGACCTTGGGTTTGGAAATTCCTGCTTTAACCACTTTATCTCCACTTTATTAGTTTAAAATACAGATTAGTCACAGGAATGTTAGAAAATATTTCGTCCACCTCTAGCTGGTAAGTGGAATGAGTTGAATGAGGAGGTTAACTTCATGCACAGTTTCAAGAATAGATACGATAGGGCAAGAAGTCAAGAACCAATAATGCTGGTTGATTATAGAGACGAGATCCAGGAGCTGCAGCCGCACCAACGCAAGTAACTCACCTCAGACTTTCCCCGGGACACACAGTTGGACACACTGGTCGGCTCCAGCACGATGGCGTCCGTCTGAAAAAGAGAATATAATGTATCAATAAAAAAATAAAAAAATCTTTTCTCTGCTAAAGCATTTGTACACAACAGTCAGGGAAATACAAAAGGTCAGTGTCAGGAATGGGCATCAGCTCCTGCTCTTGGTTTTACTCGATGAATAATGTTCTGAGTTTTACGACTCGCTCGCCATAAGTTCAAACCCCATCCGTTCCGTGGTTTATCCTGACATGTGGTGATCTTTCGTATTTTTAAACATTGTGGAAAACCTAGCGGATACTTAACCACTGAAAGGGTCACTGTCTGATACAAGACTCGCGTCAGGAGACACTTTCCGGTTCCTTGACGAACAAAACACTGCCATCACCTTCACCACCACCCTCGGGCAGTCAGGAACTGAGAGAGTGAGGCAGGCAGGTCTGAGTTTCACTTTGTCTTGTATGATATAATTTCCAGGCAGAATACGCAGCATCTGTGTCAACAACACTCGACCATTTGCTTGCAAAAAAAATTCCGCTGTTCTTATGGTAGTCAAGGGACTACTCTCGCTCCAAAGAATTGGAGTTGCTCTTCCTTTCGTTAGATCGGATATAATTACCTCTCGTTTTCCATGCTGTGTGACTCCTACGGGTTCAGCGCTTACTCAGATATAATAAAATTATCATCATCATCTGACTGCCTACCTGGTAGAGAAGCGAGGGGCCACGAGGCTGGAGTTCCCAGCTGTGTGATTACAGATACTAAGTCATACAAGTTACTAACACTAGGCGTCTACTGTCAAGCCATCATGCAATGGCAGTATAGGCTGTCGTTCTCTCCGTCAGTGATTCAAACAAGCGACCAGTAGGTTGTAACGACCAGTAGGCTGTAGCGAACTATTAACACGCGAACTAGCAACAACCTTCGCGTGTGCTGCTGGCAACACTTACACGGGACCAACATGTGCTCCACATCACATTTAAGTGCTTTTGCAATGTTGCAGTTAAAAGTAAATCACTGACCAGTTTGCAACACATGCGCCACTCCAGATGTTGCACTACTTCTGTCTGTTAAGAGAAGTAAGTGATCCTAAAGCATGAGCTAAAAGTATCACATTTCCTGCCTAAACAGACACTTGCGAAGTTCTCGCTCTAAGTGCCACTTATCATACCTTAAAGTGCTGTGAACACATAATATTCAAGACGAGTGCACAAGTCATTAGAAGAGTACCATCGTTGGTGTTACTTTCTTGTTCTGAAGATTCTCATTATCCACCCAATCATTATCCTGACCTTTGTTGTAGTTACCTTAGTGTAAAATAGGATGTAACTTACGTACCTCTGTACGTATGTTACATCCTATTTTTGGTGTCCGCCTATTATTTGGTGTTTGTATATTCAGAGATTAATTATATAATTATTAATATTAATGTAAGGATTACTATTATATGAAAGGAACACCTCATCAGTGGCTATATTGAAGATAACATCCACGTCTGGGTTGTGATAATCAATATTATCCCCTTTACCTTTTTTTTAAAATCGATGTTTGTAAATCTCTGTTGTGATCCCCTTCAGAAAAACATTCCATTATTCCGATAAGGGGCTCTTTATCCAGGGAAGTGGACTTATCCTCCTCTTCTTGAAACGAACCTGAATGCATCCCATTTCTCAGGTGCTATATAACCCCTACGAGTTTATCACTCACCCCGAACAAACAAAAAACTGTGACAGTGAGATAGCGTGGAGGGGCTGTTACAACCTGGTAACATCCTAAGAAGTTGTGCGTGTTGTTACGTTTTGGTAAATTGCAAAGTGTAGTCTCCTCCTCCACCCCTCTCCTCCCTAACATGCTGAGAGGATATTCAGTTCGCGACTGCTGCCAACCCGGGGAACACGTAAGCGATGGTCAATCTGTCTTCAATGACACAGTCTCACACGCAGAATTTTGGAACGTGTAATTTTTGCATCATCTTAGGTTTTTAACGACATTATCATAGTCATTGAGAGGACTATCTTTAATGGGTTTTAAGAGTTTTCCTACTCTCGTAGTCCGGCCCTGGGACAGGTTTGTCTGGTGCTTGCAGGACCACGCCCTCGAGTACTTTCTAGATATATATTATCATGTATTTCTCCTCTGCTCCATAGAGTAAATATTTAGGACTGAGACATTCCCAGTAATTTAAAATCTTTACTGGCTTTATGTAGGCAGTAAATGATGTTTGAATCTGTTTCATCTGTCAACAGAGAAGAGCACTTCAAGCAAGAGAGCACAAGCAATTTGAAAAGTGTCATTACTGGCATTATTTCCCTTGTCCTCAAAGTCTTCATTATCCACCCCGTAATTTTCCTGGCCGTCGTGACATTTCCCTTATTGTGTTCTTTGAAAGAAAAGTCAGCTGACATTATTACACCCAGATCCTTCACATGTTCCTTTCGTTCTGTTTGGTGTTCCTCTTGTGTTTTATACAGTGTTTCTTTTGTTCCTCATTTTTCCCCCAAATTGTTATGCATAACAATGGGCTTTCTATAAAGTATATCTGTATGACCCCTGTGGTTTAGCGCTTCTATTTGATTATAATAATAATAATCTATAAAATATGGCAATAATATCACCGTTCCTGACTCAATTGTAAACCATACTTCGTGGAAATAAAGTTTATAATTTTTTTTCCGTGTCTTCTACAGAGCTGATTTTTATGGTTATTTTGGTATCATCTGCAAATGATGATATGAAACTGTGGCAAGTGGTTTTATCCACGTCCGCTACGAGGATAAACAGCAGAGGCGCCAGGTTCGTGCCGTGGGGTACTGAGCGTTTTACTTTCCCTATGCTGGATTTTGTGTTGTGTTCTATCAGAAAGTAGAATATCTATTGGCTTACTTTCTCAGTTATACCTATCGCCCTCATTTTGTGTGCAATCACTCCATGGGTTGTTCGACTGACTCCCAGCATACATATTGGGAATTACCAGCAGCCCCCTGGCTGTCTTCAAGAGGGAGATGGACATGCGCCTAAAGTCAGTTCCCAACCAACCGGGCTATAGTTCGTACGTTGGTTTGCGTGCGGCCAATAGTAACAGCCTGGTTCACCAGGCTCTGATCCACCGCGAGGCCTGGTCATGGACCGGGCCGCGGGGGCGTTGACCCCCGTAACATCCTCAAGGGATAATCCAGGTATAGATTGCATTTGTCAAAAGCCTTTACAAAATCCGTATACACCGCATGTGCGTTTTTGGTTTTCTTCCAAAGCCTCGGTAATTCTGTCATAGTGTTTTATTAGTTGCAACAGGCACGATCTTCCCCACTATAAATTCCTGCTTCTGTAGCCTACACTCACAAAAACACATTTTACATTATACCACTGTGGCCTGAGCGTCAGCTCTGGGTTGCATGTGAATTTACTGTGTCCTGAGTTAGGACAGTCACTGTGGAGTGGTTTGTAACGAAATATTTTTTTGGCATCTATGTGTGTGAACAGACTGTGTGCTTAAGTGGAGTATATTATATGTCTTTGGATTAACTCTAAACTTGTTTGGCGTACTGATTCATTGAAGTATTTATGCACTGTCTGGTTTGAACTCCCTCTCAGGAAGAGGTTTGTTTTTGCTCATTAAGTATTATTAACAGAAATTTTTATCTGCCCAGTTTTGCAGACTCAGCCTATTCTAGGATTGAATGGACTCTGATTGTCTTTGTCTACACTGTTTAGTAACTCTGGTAATTATTAATATAAGGATTACTATTATATGAAAGGAACAACTCATCAGTGCCTATTTTGAGGATAACATCCACGTCTGGGTTGTGATAACTAATATTATCCCCTTTACTTTTTTTAAATTGATGTGTGTATATCTCTATTGTTGTGATCCCCTTCAGAAAAACATTCCTTTATTCCGATAAGGGGTTCTTGATCCAGGGAACTGGACTTATATAGTATATATATATATATATATATATATATATATATATATATATATATGTGTGGTGAGAGAGAGAGAGAGAGAGAGAGAGAGAGAAGCAGTAGGCAGGCAGTGAAGAAGACATGTCAGGACTAGTTTGGCCAGTCAGTCAGGTAGATGGATCAGGTACAAAGCAGAGAGCATCTTTAAGAGCGTGGAAGAGAAAGTACAAACAAAGACAACATAAGTAACAAATGAAGAAGCGCTCCAGGTTAGGGGCAGGCTGGACCACCATGTTCTTTTTTTTACCTCACCAGGTCCAAAATTGAGGTTTTGCATGTGAAGGCCACGTGGATGGCCAGTGTCGTGTGTGGTGGGGGAGGGGTGGGGGAAAGAGGCCAATCCTTATACTATCTCCTTGGGAGGCTACCTGACTACCCGCATGGCCAGATCCCTTAATTGTGGTCCTGGGATGAGTCTTATGTGACCAGATCCCTATAATGTGGTCAGAGACCCCAGTCTAGTCATCAGACATGTTCTACTGTGGTCAGAGACAAGAGTTTTTGAGTTACCTCTGACGGGTTAAGAATGTTTTCACTCGCTGCTTGGTCAGGCTTCCCTGGTGGAAACCTAATCAACTAGGTTACTGATACTTTCGGCCCTCAGGCCTACTCTTTGTGGCCACGAAGCCATAAGACCAGTCAAACGACAGTAGGGCCACAGGTCCAGTCTGGCCACATCACTACGTAGCTCACACTAAAAAAAACTACAAGTCAAAAAAACGTAATTGAGGCCTGTCGTGACTAAGGCAGCCTGGGTGTACGTTCCCCTTCCCGCTGCCCCTCGTCCCTTGCTTCTTCCCCTTTGTATTTTACCTTTGAAGGATTTCGAGAGTTTTCCTGCTCACGCAGCCCAGACACCCCTAACAATACCTCCCTTACTTTCCTTTCCCCTAATCACGCCTCTCGTGACCCTGTTTCCCGTACCAGCTATACCATCGCCTTTTCCATTCTCACAATTCACTTGTAGGCCAACATCACGAAGAGTTTCAGCCCTAAAATATATACTAAAGTCAACTCAGTGTATATATATACACTGAGAGACGTCTCTATACACTGCTGGTACACAGTGAAGGTGTACAATAGGTGCACGATCTAGCAGATGTAGAATGCAGGTGTGAAGTGTAGGTGCAGTGTCAGGTAGAGGGACGCAGGTGCAAATGAGGTGTAATGGAACAAGTGTAGGCTGTATGTTACTCACCTCACAGTTGGTCTGGCTGACGTTGTTCATGTTAACCCGGATGACCTTGTCCCTGGAAAGAAAAATATTAAGTTAATATGTGCGAGTAAGTGAATGATGGTTAGATGAATAGTGAGTAGATGAATGGAGGGTAGAAAATTGATGAGTACATGTGGTTAGATTAATGGTCGGTAAAGAAGGCATTATCACATTTTTTTATGTGACCTAATTCATGTCTGCATAAAAAAAACTCATTACGATTGTGACCAGATATAAACATGTAAATAGTTCATTACCACTGTAACTTGTTCAACTATCAAAACTTTGCGTCCCAGTCCCTAGACCCATTAGATACCTCTGTAATCTTTTGACTACCACCCACAGGATGGGTATGACGTGCATAATAAAAGATATTAAACTCAAGTGGGGTGAAGAGATGCACTCTAGATTTGTCGCGAGGACGGGAGGTCTCTGCACAGACTTGCACTCTAGGAAAAGAGGTTTCATGGGAGCCCGTTACCCACTCACTCTTACCTTGCTATGAGTTCTCGGGGTCACTACAGAGTGTCGGGAACACCTGCCTGTGTTCCTCAACCACTTGAAAGTTAAGTTGCTTCTGCTTCTCATTCTTTGACAGGGACAAGTTGTATTCGTTAATGAAGACAACACGTCACTTAGCGAAATCACTTATAATCTACGCGACTGTCACAGCCGGAAGACTGAATGCTCAGCTTTCCGGCCAGGACCCAGTGACAAAATCAGCGACAGTCTTCCCATCTCAAGATGCTGCGGTCGCGGCATCCATTTGGCTCTCAGGAGTCTCCTTATCCAAGACCTCGATCCTCGATCATCTTCCTCTTGATATCCATAGAAGTCTCTGGGTTAAAGGCAAGTGAGATCGACTCGTCACCAAGCTATAAGAGCTGGCGGGAGACGGCGGTGACCGCCACTTTGGAGATGGCCTTATAGGCATATCGCAGAAGCCTCTTTACAAAATGAAGAACACGGTTGAGGACCAACTATGTTTACAAGGCAAGGAATCACGCGCATGCAGGCACTAAGGACCCCAATGGAAATAAGTCACTCTGTCTGACTTTTTGGGTTATCCTAGGTTGTCTACACGTATGCTGCTATGTATGATAATCTATGTAAATGTATACCTGAATAAACTTACTTACTATCCTCCAAATGTCATTATTTTCCAGCGTTGTGAGGTGGAACTGTTGCTGGAAAAGATGGATCTTGGTAGCATATATCACTGCCATCCAGAGTGCAGTGGATGGCGCCGGGAGGGAGGGAATGGACGCCTCGGAGTCACATGATCAAAAGCTCAAGTTCACGATAGTCGTCACACGGCTAAACAGGTTGACCTTCACAGAGGATAATGGTCTCATCTCGTTTAGCTCTCAGGGCCTCGGTGTCTACCTCATCTAAGATGGCGACGTTTAACTGGTGTGCTACGATTACGTTCTATTTTTTTCAATGAAGAGGAGAATGCCGGGTCCGGTCGAAGCGCCGAGGAACTCCGTGAATACATTTTCAGCCAAATTTTTATCATGTGGTGACACGGGCGAAGTGAAGAATACATACTACTGCTGAGTTTCCGCTGTAGAGTACAGCAATCATTGTTCAACCCAGCGTTGTGTCGAAAGACATCATTTGTATTTGGTTTTCAGTCCTCTATTCCTCATGACACTGAAGGACAGCTGCTGTCAGTTGTCCTGAAGACAGCAGTGAGACTTCAAGAAGCATCCATGTGTCTTCCGCTAAGACAAGGACAGGAAGCCGGTTCACTTTCCTCTGACTGGTGAGGTCCGGGGTATCAACTGCCATAACTTAGTGGTGAGAGTCGCGGCTCTCATCATCCAGGTAAGTCTCCACCACTCCTTGCACTGAATGACCCGCATGGGTTTAGCATTTCGAATGCACAATAATATCATCATTAAAGTCAGGGATCAAATCCTCGTCCAGGAAAGAATAAAAAAAATACATGGTGAGATTGGGAAGCAACTTGTCATCACAGCGCACAATGAGAGGCGCGTTGGAACAAGATATTCTTTTATCGTCGCAGCAATCTTCTCTCGGTGTTGCATCCTCTTGCAAAGAATAGAGCCTCAGCTAATGCAGAGTTCGGCTGGATCATGACCAAGACTTCAAGAAGTCTGTGGAGGACGGGGAACTATATATCCACCAGACCAGTATTAGTGCACTTAATTCACTTCAATCATTTCAAAGTTGAACCTTGACGTGACTCCTCTACATTGTACAGTGTGTTCATCACGAAGCTTCATGTTTGTTGTTTGCTCAACATTTTCAACATTAAGAAAAAACACAATAAAAAGATGCACCATCCTATATATATATATATATATATATATATATATATATATATATATATATATATATATATATATATATATATATATATATATATATATATAACCACTGTGAAAAAACAATAAATTTCCAGGCACTTTCCTGATTTCTCACATTATCAAGGAACTAAAACTAATAGGACAGCGGAAGGCTTATAAGGCTGAGATATCACCTAACATACGACTTGACACCTGAGGTGATATCTCAGCTTTATAAGCCTTCTGCTGTCCTATTCTTACAGTTCCTTGATAATGTGAGAAATCAAGAAAGCATCAAATTCACCATTTTTTTCACAGTGGTTATTTTTCGCACTGTGTAATATCCACGGGTATTTACTTCACCGAGAAACCAAACATAGGTGATGCTGGAGAGGGCTGAACATTTCTACAATGTATGACACTACGAAGTCAGAGCGTACTAACTTTCATGTTTGGTACAATCGCTTTAAAGCTTACCAAAAATATCAGTAAATGTTAATTAAAAAATAATTAGTTCCCAAAGCCGCCACTATGGTGTTTAAACAAGTGAAAATTTATACAAAACCTGAAGTACATGTCGGGAATTAAAATAAATCAATGGAGGTTTGAGACAGACTAAAGAGTCCCTTTATACCTTGATTTCTCCTCTTTCTCCTCCTAACAAACCTCTATCAATAAACACAGCATTTATGCTTCTCTTCCCTCTACTCCTTTACCTCTTCCAGTTTCCTTGCCATTACCCATCTCCATCTTCAATGGATGCATCTCTTCGCTTTCCTTCCTTTCTCCCCCCCTCACTTTGCCTTTCTCCTTTACCCCCTTACCCACTTGTCAATGGGTAAAGGGCAGCTCCCCTGCCTCTCTAACCTGCTTCTATGCGACCCTAACGTCAAGTGTTTACACCAGGTAAAGCTCCAATACCTCTCCTGTTTGACTATGCTAATTTGTGCCTCTGATGCAATGTTCCCTTTCTCCACACACACACACACGCCCGTCACACCTACCTACACCCCTTAACACCCGTCAAACACCTGCTACACTCCCTAACACACCTGCCACTCAATAACAAACATGAAACACCTGATACACTCCCTAACATACCCATCACACGTCGAACACCTGCTACAATTCCTAACACACCCGTGAAACACCTGTTACACTCTTTAATGCACCCGTCAAACATCTGCCACACCCATAAATGAGATTTAAAAAGATTCAAAATGCTCTTTCACCATACGCAAAAACACATCCAGTATCGGGTCGTTGCTTAAAGGGTGAGACAACCTACGCTGATGACACCAAAGAAATGAGTGAAATACTAAAGTTACAATATAGCTGTGTTCAATGAGCCATTAATCAGTCTGAAGATTAACAATTATAATGACTTTTTCATGAAAGTAAAAAAAAAAAGCTATCGATATCCTCAAAACTTAGAAGAAGCCATTAACAGGATGTCCATGCACCTTGTCCCCAGACTTCTGGAACTTCAAATTCATCAATATTTGTTAAAAATAACATTATCTTGTGCCTTGAATATCCTATGGAGATGGTGTCTAGATAAAGCAGTGTCTTTATCCATCGCGTCGATATTTTATACCACTGCTCCCCGGTGGTATAAAATGATCAGACTCATCAACCAGGAAGCCTAAAGTGTGTTTCAGGAACAATCATCCCCGTGGTCAGGTTTCAGACCAGGAAGGATTCTTTACTGGAAACTTATGATTGTGCAGCTTGTGCTAGCTGCAAGGTAACCGCCGGCAGCCCCTCAAACTGTTTCATTTACACAGGTGACCATAACACCAGCATCAAATGCTGTATGGCAAATACATGTTTACTGCCACTTTATTAAAATAATAATAATAATAATAATAATAATAATAATAATAATAATAATAATAATAATAATAATAATAATATAATTAATAATAATAATTAATAATAATAATAATAATAATAATAATAATAATAATAAATAACGTTAGTATCAGCGCCGCCGGAAAGGTGGCAGCAGCGGGGGTGCTGCCTATACCCCAATTATATGTAAAAAACGTGTCAGCAGCAACTGGCTCAATAAAAGCTCGCTCATGCAATTGAGATTACCTCATGCTGGGAGGAAGGTGCAGGAGCCGGGACCCATTGATGGGAGAAAGAGGCAAAATATTCTTTATTAAGCAAAGTTATTCGTTATATAAGTGTGCTACTATCTTACTCTATATGATAGCTATGTACTTCTGTCATATTCCATCACATGGGATACGTTTCGTAGGTCAGGTAATTATATCTGTCAGCCTGAGAAGAGGAAACCTCAGTAAGGCGATACAGACGAGTGTTCCATTAAGAGTACAGTAGAGACGGGAACGTCAATGCTTTCCTTCTGAGCTGAAGTTATTATTACTGGGGAATTAACATCTAGAATAGTTTGTGGCAGAGGTGCTGACACAAGGAGCCAGACTTAAGAGTGAGAGAATACGAGAACGAGCAACGCGAGAGGGGCCATAACCTAAGGGAATGGTATCTACCTACCAGGTGATAGCTCTGGGAATCACTGCCCCCAAGGTCCGCTCTCTGACGAGGCTTGTTAACTCCCAATCTTTCATCACAGCATCGTAGGTAGCACAGTCTGGGCGTTCAGGAGCAGTTTGCAGGAGCTTACTCGAGTTCCCTCTTTGTAATTTCCCTTATTCTTAAAGGAAGGGGGAAGGGGAGGGGTGCTGAAAAGTCCTGGATCCATATTTTTTATCTCTCAGTACACTTGTTACACCCCTGCTGTACACTGGTATATTTTACACAGTTTACTATGCTTCCTGCTTTCATGATGGGTTATTTTAGAGGAAATTTAGAACCAGTTCCTCCAGCATATTTCATGTGCAAATTATGATCGTATCTTTCTAGTCAGCGCTACAGTAGTGTTTCTCAACGTTCCACATTGCGTTCCTTCCTTAGCGATCCCAGGCTCCTTGAAATACCGCAAGAAAAAAACCTATATTCTCACTTGTAGAACGGAGTTCAATCTACTTAAAGCAGGTTTATTTCCTAGGTAATGTTACGTTTGGCTTAATTTTTGTTAGGCAGAAATTATGACGGCTCCAACTTAACCTAATCTAGACAAACGCTAGACTATGATAAGTAAGACATGTGTCGTATACTACTACTAATAATAATAATAATAATCTTTATTTCTACAAGCACATCAATGACATACTATATAGAAAGTCCCTTGTTATGTAGAGCATTTCTGGCAAATTAGATTAATTTTGTCCCCAGGATGCGATCCACACCAGTCGGCTAACACTCAGGTACCTATTTACTGCTAGGTGAATAGGGGCAACAGTTGTCTTAAGGAAACACGCCCTAATGTCCCACCCGTACCGGGGGTCGAATCACAGACCTCAATGTGCGAGCTGAGTGCATTACCAACCGAGCTACGGAACACTCATCAACTTATCGGTATTTTACACCGTTTTTAACAAACGCTAAGAATATAACATCACTTTTGTAGATGAATTATCTTCCATCTGTTGAACATTAAACATGAGTATGAATGTTTGTTGTGATGGCACCACTGGACGACTGATAGTGGGAGATGCAGGGCTTCCGTGTAGAGTGCCACTCTGACACGCCCAAAGTGACATGATTAAAATGGTAAATCAGGAATCAAAGTCCCCATTACCTTTGATGTTCAATTATAAATGTGTCAGTAGCAGGGAGGAGGCAGCGTCAGGTCCAGCGCTGACACCCCTGCCTCACAACGTTCATTAAATATGCTGGGGTTAGGAATAGCCCCTTCAGAAGACCGTGTTAGGAGCAGCCCCTTCAGAAGGCCGTGAGAGGAACAGCCCCTTGAGAAGGTCGTGTTAGGAGCAGCCCCTTCAGAAGGTCGTGTTAGGAACAGTCCCAGACTATTCAACATCTTACCAGAAGATATCCGAAACACGGCTGGAACCAGTGTAGAAGCCTTCAAGAGGAAACTGGACAAATATCTTCACCAGGTGCCAGATCAACCAGGCTGTGATGGATATGTGGGGCAGCGGGCCTCCAGCAGCAACAGCCTGGTTGACCAGGCAAGCACCAGACGAGCCTGGCCCATGGCCGGGCTCAGAGAGTAGATACTCTCGAAACTCTTCAAAGGTATATCAAAGGTCCCTTGAGAAGGTCGTGTTAGGAACAGCCCCTTGAGAAGGCCGTGTTAGGAGCAGCCCCTTGAGAAGGTCGTGTTAGGAACAGTCCCTTGAGAAGGTCGTGTTAGGAACAGTCCCTTGAGAAGGTCGTGTTAGGAACAGTCCCTTGAGAAGGTCGTGTTAGGAACAGTCCCTTGAGAAGGTCGTGTTAGGAACAGTCCCTTGAGAAGGTCGTGTTAGGAACAGTCCCTTGAGAAGGTCGTGTTAGGAACAGTCCCTTGAGAAGGTCGTGTTAGGAACAGTCCCTTGAGAAGGTCGTGTTAGGAACAGTCCCTTGAGAAGGTCGTGTTAGGAACAGTCCCCTTGAGAAGGTCGTGTTAGGAACAGTCCCTTGAGAAGGTCGTGTTAGGAACAGTCCCTTGAGAAGGTCGTGTTAGGAACAGTCCCTTGAGAAGGTCGTGTTAGGAACAGTCCCTTGAGAAGGTCGTGTTAGGAACAGTCCCTTGAGAAGGTCGTGTTAGGAACAGTCCCTTGAGAAGGTCGTGTTAGGAACAGTCCCTTGAGAAGGCCGTGTTAGGAACAGTCCCTTGAGAAGGTCGTGTTAGGAACAGTCCCTTGAGAAGGTCGTGTTAGGAACAGTCCCTTGAGAAGGCCGTGTTAGGAACAACCAAATTCAGGTCACACTAAGAACAGCTCCTCATACCTGGAGAAGTAAATAAAAAGAAACCAATGTCACAAACAGAGATGAGGGAGAGATGATCATGCCACCAACATGGTCATCACCAGCATGGTGGCATGGTCATCACCAGCATGGTGGCATGGTCATCACCAGCATGGTGGCATGGTCATCACCAGCATGGTGGCATGGTCATCACCAGCATGGTGGCATGGTCATCACCAGTATGGTGGCATGGTCATCACCAGCATGGTTGCATGGTCATCACCAGCATGGTGGCATGGTCATCACCAGCATGGTGGCATGGTCATCACCAGCATGGTGGCATGGTCATCACCAGTATGGTGGCATGGTCATCACCAGCATGGTGGCATGGTCATCACCAGCATGGTGGCATGGTCATCACCAGCATGGTGGCATGGTCATCACCAGCATGGTGGCATGGTCATCACCAGCATGGTGGCATGGTCATCACCAGCATGGTGGCATGGTCATCACCAGCATGGTGGCATGGTCATCACCAGCATGGTGGCATGGTCATCACCAGCATGGTGGCATGGTCATCACCAGCATGGTGGCATGGTCATCACCAGCATGGTGGCATGGTCATCACCAGCATGGTGGCATGGTCATCACCAGCATGGTGGCATGGTCATCACCAGCATGGTGGCATGGTCATCACCAGCATGGTGGCATGGTCATCACCAGCATGGTGGCATGGTCATCACCAGCATGGTGGCATGGTCATCACCAGCATGGTGGCATGGTCATCACCAGCATGGTGGCATGGTCATCACCAGCATGGTGGCATGGTCATCACCAGCATGGTGGCATGGTCATCACCAGCATGGTGGCATGGTCATCACCAGCATGGTGGCATGGTCATCACCAGCATGGTGGCATGGTCATCACCAGCATGGTGGCATGGTCATCACCAGCATGGTGGCATGGTCATCACCAGCATGGCAGACAAAGGAATAATTTGAAGAAGAGGCAAATCTGACCCAAAATTAACAGAATAAAATTAGAGGACTCGACAGTTAAAAGCAATCTTCTAAAAGGCATAGTGCTCGCCCCAATTATCATTCTTATATCTGACATACAAATCATAGCACTGTATCATCCTTTACGGACGATACTATCTAAGATCTTCAGGGGCGTGCACTCATCAACGATACCTTTGATGAGTTCCGAAAAAAAATTCTACTGCCAGAGCGGAACCTTGAGCCAGGACACAACAAACAAAGTCGTCCTGCACAGCCCAAAACCAAGACGAAGCTTCCTTTGTGGAAAACTCATCAGTACTAAAAACTTAAAGGTGCCCATAAGAAGCATTAGTCATTACAGATTGATGCTGCTCCAAAGATGAATACTCCAGATATTGATAAATGAGACACATGTGCAATACTTGGGTATCTTTATTGAGGAAACGTTTCGCCCCAGTGCAACTGATGAAGTCACTGTGTGGCGAAACGTTTCCACAATAAAGAAACCCATGTGTTGCATATGTGTCTAATTTATCAACTTGTCGGTTCTCTGAACCATTTATCTATATTCCAGATATTTATTGAAAAATATTATACCATTTCCAAATTAAAATTGGCTAAATGACACCTACACACTCCACTAACAATACCAACATTCCTCCAAGTAGGATTCACTAGTGTTTAAAAACTGAAACCGACCAGAAGAGGCTTGCAAAGATAATCGCTACATGTAGCGAGTAGTAACAGCCTGACTGATCAGACACTCAATACGGGGGAGATGGGTGATCTCGGACCGGGTCGCAGAGGCGATGATCCCCGGAACGATCATCAAGTAACCTCCCCCTCAGCAACTCCCATTTCATCCACTAACCACCCTCCCTATTACCTTCCTCCCCGTCAAACAATTTATTATTCTCTGTAGAGTCTTACAAAGCTTGAATTAATTGGCTACAGAAAGGTTCAAAAGAGTAAACACTTTGCTCAAGCCTGGGACAAAGACCCATTTACCTCGTAGTCTTTTGAGGGTCCCACTGGGGTGAGACGGGAAAAAACGGGAGGCGGGGATGGAAAAAAAAGGGAAGCGAAGGCAGAGGCAACACAAATGGTGAGAGAGTAAAGGGGCACTGGAACGGCGTTAGTGGAAAGGATGTGGACAAAAGAGAAAGAGGGAAGGAACAGTCAGGCAAAGGGAAATCGTGGAAAAGGGAATTGTGTAGTGTACACATATATACATTCACACACGCACGCATGCACACACACGCACACAGGATGCAAGAGGAAGAGATCAGGACAGGAGAGATATCAGAACTGCAACATATACATAGATCATTTAATGCCTGCACAGAGTCAATAAAGCATTTAAATTATTAAATACGTCTTAAAGTCATAAATATGTACTCAGTGAAGCCAAGGAGATACATGATAATTTATACGTGGAAAGTAATTGAGAGACTGCTTCCAAATCTGCACACTGCCATAAACATACTGGAGTGAGAGAGATGAATGTGTAAAATAAATCCTGTGAAAAAGCAGGAGCGCCGTGGGCACAATAGGAGAACACTGTATCAACATCCGTGGTCACAGTCTGTTTAACACTGCCGGAACATGTGCGGAACCTTTCAAAAGGAAATTGGACATATACCTCTGCCAAGCGCTGAATCAACCAGGCTGTGATGGATATTTGGACCAGCAGGCCGCCAGCAGTAACAGCCTGGATTATCAGGCAAGCATCAAACAAGCCTGGCCCAGGGCCAGGGTGCGAGAGTAAGAAAACTCTCAAAAGGCTTTCAAAGGTATATCACAGGTGTATCAAAGGAAGTAAATGGCAGGCATGACACCTGTGACCGACCAGTGTCCAGTGTTCCTACTCCCGTGGGTGATGGAGTAGCAGGAAGAAGAAGGGAGGAGAGGAGGAATAATACTAAGGAGAATGATGGAGTAGGTATGAGGAAGAGGAAGACAAAGTGAGGAGGAAAAAAATATAAAGGTAGTAAGGAAAGATGAGGGGTGGTGGTGGTAGCAGCAGCAGAAGTAATAGCAGCACCAGTTGCAGTAGTATTAATAGCAGCAGCAGTAGTAGTAGTAGCAGCACTAGCAGTGGCAGCAACAATAGTAGTAGTACTAGTAGTAATAGCAGTAGTAGTAGTAGGAGCAACAGTAGCAGCAGCAGAAATTACATCAACAGTAGTAGTAGTAGTAGTAGGAACAGCAGCAGGAAGAGATACTAGCAGCAGAAAGACCAGCAGTAGCAGTAAGAGTATTGATACTAGCAGCAGGAAGACCAGCAGCAGCAAGAGTATTGATACTAGCAGCAGGAAGAAGACCAGTAGTAGGAGAAGTAGAAGTCAACCACCATACTAGCTGAGTGGGCCAGCAGCTCGCTGCTGTCCCAGGATTTACGAGACAAGGCCCACCATAAATCGTCAGGTTTTGCTCTGGCCTGACACCGTTTACAAATTTCCCAACTTGTTTGAATTTAATTTACATCATGGTGGAGGTCTCGTTTGAGGCCTTAACACCACCCTGATAATACTGACGAGGGCGCCCAGGCACACACTAGGGACGGGTGGTGAGAGGGAAGTGCTTGAGGCGGTGATGGTGGGACGGACTGAGGAGGGTGAGGAGTCTGTCTATCCTCTGTCTCTTCCACAATCACAAGGAGGGTTGGATATCACAAGCAGAGGTAAGAGGAACGCTGAAGACGTTCATTCCCACAAGCAACTGCAGTGACAACACACAGTACTGAACCAACACAACTAGAGTCACAACATTCACACAACCCAGCCAACACATTCTCATCTTACTATCTCAGTTTTTTGGCTTGATCAACGTCAATTTCTTAACGTTTCATATTTTCTTCAAATGTGTATAATACATACACACACATACACACACACACACACACACACACACACACACACACACACACACACTTGCGATCTTGGCTTAAATACCAACGCTCTTCTTGCCGAATAAGGCAAGCGAAAATTTGTGTATGCAATAATTTCGCAAAAATCATTCTGAACCTAACTAAAAAATATATTTCATTGTGTTTGTTTATTATTAAATTATTGTAAACTTATCTAAAATATATTTAGTTGGATTAGGCTAAATTAAATTGCGCTTGTTATAATAAGGTTAAGTAAGTTTTCTAAGGTTCTTTTGGTACAAAATTAATTTTTACATTAACATAGATGAAAAAAAATATATCTTTAAACGTATAAAAGAAAAAAATAGAAAGAACTTAATTTTAAATGAATTCTTGCTAATTGACCAGTTTTACCTATTCGGCACGACATATATATATATAGAAACATATGAGCAGATGGAGATCCAACGTTCTCAGAGAGCAAACTCAAAGGCTTCTGTACCTCAAGGTATTGTACTTGCTCCACTTCTCATACCAGAGGCAAAAATAGAAATTATCCCATTCTAGCATATTTTAAAAACTATACTAGAATTTCTATGAAAGTGGAATCCATCGAAGACACAGCTGCTTCGCTATGAAATATAATAAAGGAATAAAACTGGAACATAAAAAATATAAAATAACTCACTAGAAGAGAAATGTAAGAGAACTGCGAGATAACTATGTTGGAAGAGTTTGTGTTTAACACAGTGCTGGTACTAACAAGAATATGATACAACAAACACAGTGCTGGTACTAACAAGAATATGATACAACACAGTGCTGGTACTAACAAGAATATGATACAACAAACACAGTGCTGGTACTAACAAGAATATGATACAACAAACACAGTGCTGGTACTAACAAGAATATGATACAACAAACACAGTGCTGGTACTAACAAGAATATGATACAACAAACACAGTGCTGGTACTAACAAGAATATGATACAACAAACAGTGCTGGTACTAACAAGAATATGATACAACAAACACAGTGCTGGTACTAACAAGAATATGATACAACAAACACAGTGCTGGTACTAACAAGAATATGATACAACACAGTGCTGGTACTAACAAGAATATGATACAACACAATGCTGGTACTAACAAGAAAATGATAGGCTGGATAACAAGAACCTTCAAAACAAACAACGTCAAGCTCATGACTATACTCTTCAAGCACTTGTAGTGTTTTGACTGGACTATTGTTTTATATCAACAGTCCCATTTAGTGAAGGTAAAACTGCAAATATGAACAACTTGCGCTGCCAGTATCCCTCTGGTCAGTTTGTACAACTCCTCTCACACTGTATAAACTGAAATGCAAGTGTGAAGGATGCATCATAGTGTACACCTGAAGAATTATGGAGAAACCGATTCCAAACATGCAATAAACCCTAACGAGAGCGAGAAGCTGGATAAGTGGTGAATACCTTTGATATACATGTATACCTTTGAAGAGTTTCTAGTTTCTCTACTCTCTGAGCCCGGCCATGGGCCAGGCTCTGAATTAAAAGTGAGTGTTATTACACTAAGAGATAACTGAGTAAGTGTCAAGGATCCAAGACTCTTCAACTCCCTCTCTCCAAGTGTAAAGTAATTGAAGCTCCTAGCTTTAAGAGGAAACCTAACTATTATTTTCAAACAGTTCATGATCAATCAGGCTGTGATGCTTATGCTACCTTTGAAGAGTTTCGAGAGTATCTACTCTCTGAGCCCGGCCATGGGCCAGGCTCGTCTGGTGCTTGCCTGGTCAACCAGGCTGATTGTCTTAACTAGCAAGGACTGACTGATCAAGCTATCAACCAGAAGGCGTTATTGGAGAGCGGGCCACAGGGGCGATGCTCCTGCAACAATATGTCTAACTTGCACTTAAACTCATACTAAGACTAATAACATTATTTTAAACACCGTCTGTCTCCCACTGAGGCAGAATCACCAAGAAAAAAAAAAAGACTTTCACCATCACTTATTCAGTCACTGTCTTGCCTGAAGCGTGCTGACATTACAACTCAGATGGTCCTCCGAAGTGCAATATGCCCAACCCTCCTTCAGAGTGCAGGCACTTTAAATGTCAAGTGATAATATTTTGAGTGAAAATATTTTGTTATATACGACTTTAGATAATGACTGACCTGACTGATTATGGACTTTTGATGTGCTGGAGATGCCAAAATATATAGGTATTTTGTATCTACGTTTTATCATTTTTCTCTCCAAGTGATTTCTCACTTTCCATACAATTATAAATACGACAAATGTTTTGACTGACACTGTAAGAGAATGCTTCAAGCATCCAGAAGATTGCAAATTAACAATAACAGTTGCTTTAGGTTGCATATATCACTAATATCTTAGGAGGGCCAGAGTGCAACAACCTCCCCAGCATGACTAATAATACAGACATATTCTAATACATTACTGGAAGTTTGCAATGACGCAAAATTAATAACTGTAATTGAAAGAGCACTTCTCTTGGTGGTCGGTCTCATTTATCCCTGGATCACTGACAAGTGATTATGCATCCGCTCTGTGATTCTTAACAATTACAATGATGATATCGGATGTCACTGATCTCTTGTAACTATGCTTAATATACTGTGATTGCCCGGAGTTCCGCCCCGCCCGGGGTTACTGCCCCCTCCTTGCCCGGGGTTACTGCCCCTCCTTGCCCGGGTTAGGCTTACTGCCTCCCTTGCCCGGGGTTACTGCCCCCCTCCCTTGCCCGGGGTTACTGCCCCCTTCCTTGCCCGGGGTTACTGCCTCCCTTGCCCGGGGTTACTGCCCTCCCTTGCCCGGGGTTACTGCCCCCCTTCCTTGCCCGGGGTTACTGCCCCCCTTGCCCGGGGTTACTGCCTCCCTTGCCCGGGGTTACTGCCCCCCTTCCTTGCCCGGGGTTACTGCCCCCCTTCCTTGCCCGGGGTTACTGCCCCTTGCCCGGGGTTACTGCCCTTCCTTGCCGGGGTTACTGCCCCCTTGCCCGGGGTTACTGCCCCTTGCCCGGGGTTACTGCCCCCTTGCCCGGGGTTACTGCCCCCTCCTTGCCCGGGGTTACTGCCCCCTTGCCCGGGGTTACTGCCCCTCCTTGCCCGGGGTTACTGTCCCCTCCTTGCCCGGGGTTACTGCCCCCTCCCTTGCCCGGGGTTACTGCCCCCTTCCTTGCGGGTTACTGTCCCCTCCTTGCCCGGGGTTACTGCCCCCTTCCTGCCGGGTTACTGCCTCCCTTGCCCGGGGTTACTGCCTCCCTTGCCCGGGGTTACTGCCTCCCTTGCCCGGGGTTACTGCCTCCCTTGCCCGGGGTTACTGCCTACCCTTGCCCGGGGTTACTGCCTCCCTTGCCCGGGGTTACTGCCTCCCTTGCCCGGGGTTACTGCCTCCCTTGCCCGGGATGCCTCCTCCTGGGGTACTGCCTCCCTTGCCCGGGGTTACTGCCTCCCTTGCCCGGGGTTACTGCCCCCTTGCCCGGGGTTACTGCCCCCTCCTTGCCCGGGTTACTGCCCCTTCCTGCCCGGGGTTACTGCCCCCTTGCCCGGGGTTACTGCCCCCTTCGCCCGGGTTACTGCCCCCTTGCCCGGGGTTACTGCCCCTTGCCCGGGGTTACTGCCCTGCCGTTGCCCTGCGGTTACTGCCCTTGCCTTGCCCGGGGTTACTGCCCCCTTCCTTGCCCGGGGTTACTGCCCCCTTGCCCGGGGTTACTGCCCCCTTCCTTGCCCGGGGTTACTGCCCCCTTCCTTGCCCGGGATTACTGCCCCTTCCTTGCCCGGGTTACTGCCCCCTTCCTTGCCCGGGGTTACTGCCCCCTTCCTTGTCCGGGGTTACTGCCCCCTTGCCCGGGGTTACTGCCCCCTTCCTTGTCCGGGGTTACTGCCCCCTTGCCCGGGGTTACTGCCCCCTTGCCCGGGGTTACTGCCCCCTTGCCCGGGGTTACTGCCCCCTTGCCCGGGGTTACTGCCCCCTTGCCCTGGGTTACTGCCCCCTTGCCCGGGGTTACTGCCCCTTCCTTGCCCGGGGTTACTGCCCCCTTCTGCCCGGGGTTACTGCCCCTTCCTTGCCCGGGGTTACTGCCCCCTTCCTTGTCCGGGGTTACTGCCCCCTTGCCCGGGGTTACTGCCCCCTTCCTTGCCCAGGGTTACTGCCCTTCCTTGCCCGGGGTTACTGCCCCACTTCCTTGCCCGGGGTTACTGCCCCCCTTGCCCGGGGTTACTGCCCCCCTTGCCCTGGGTTACTGCCCCCCTTGCCCGGGGTTACTGTCCCCCTCCCTTGCCCGGTTTCAAACAAGACTTCTGAACACACAAATAACCCGCACATAAAAAGAGACAAAAGCTTACGACGACGTTTTGGTCCGACTTGAATCATTTACAAAGTTACAGTGTGACTTTGTAAATGGTCCAACGTCGTGGTAAGCTGGTCTCTCCTATGCGCGGGTTATTTGTGTATTGTTTCAGTCACGGTGTTGTGCCTTTTTGTTCTTTTAAAACCTCTGAAACTGGAAAGGAAACGCCACAAGAAAATAAAAATCTATTAAGAAACACGTAAGAAAAAAAAAAAAGAGATAAATGTATACTGTAGTGAATGTTAGTAGAAGTTTGTATGATCTACCTTGAGGTCCTCAGTGTTCGCAATACAGAAATCGAAAAACAGTAACCCTGCCAGAGTGCAAAACGTTTAAGGGGCTTCCCTTTCACTCACAGGACGGTGTTTACTATCTGCCAGCCTACGGACTAAATACTCCACCATACCTACACAAGAGAGTATTTATTACACAGGTAAATGCTGGGAACAACGTGAAAGTAACTAACAAGTAGATAGATATGTAAATACACGAGTATATTTTGGCAACGCAGAAAACTATGTTAATTACTGGGTATAGCGTGTATATCCTCTGGATTATACATGAAGATCATACATTTATACATTATGATGTTTTTAGATAAGCATTCTATAATAACTGTGTGTAATTAAATATCTCAGTTTGCGAAGGGTGAACTTTTTTGCTGACTGGAGTTAACTAGTTTTACTGTGGAGTCCAATTCTTGTGTTACTGTGTCACAACACTGTGCTTCGCTGCCCTCCCACTCAAGTGTTGCTGTGTCCGCGGCTCCGATGGTGTGCAATACCTCATGTCGTGGTTTCATCCCTGTGTCATGCCTGCTACTAGTTTTCAGAGTTATTCTGTTGTCAAGGCTCTTGCGTATGTTCTTCGTTCATAGACCTCTCCTCTCCTCGTAGCTCAAGTTACGTCCGTATGTTCTTCGTTCATAGACGAGAACTCTTCTCTCCTCGTAGCTCAAGTTACGTCCGTATGTTCTTCGTTCATAGACCTCTCCTCTCCTTGTAGCTCAAGTTACGTCCGTATGTTCTTAGTTCATAGACGAGAACTCTTCTCTCCTCGTAGCTCAAGTTACGTCCGTATGTTCTTAGTTCATAGACGAGAACTCTTCTCTCCTCGTAGCTCAAGTTACGTCCGTATATTCTTCGTTCATAGACGAGAACTCTTCTCTCCTCGTAGCTCAAGTTACGTCCGTATGTTCTTCGTTCATAGACGAGAACTCTTCTCTCCTCGTAGCTCAAGTTACGTCCGTATGTTCTTCGTGTAGAGATGATAACTCTACTTCCCAGCACTGTCCTCTAATCGTAGCTCAAACTTCTCTCAGCTCATGTAGTAGAGTGTATAAATACATTTGAACTTTCTCTTGTTTTTCCTTCTTGTAGGATTAGATGAGGGTTGTATATAAAGACTGTCAACTTGTAATGAAAATTTCATATGTATGAACTTTTCTCTAGGTTTCTAAAGAGCCTAACATATGCCACAAACTTTTCACAGAGCTCCATTAGCTCTCTGTTATGCACTTGTTGGACCAGCTTAGTACCAGGCTCTATTTTTATTTCTTTTCCCCACTTTAATACCTAGAACTTCTGTTGTATCACGTGTTAGGTTAGGTAAGGTTTGTCAGGAAACGAGACAGTATCATTTGTTGATTTCCAGAGTTCCGTGAGGCAAACATTCTCTTTCACAGAGTCCTACTCCTCTCTGTAACATATTCCCTGTCACAGCTATAAACACTATTTTTTTCACCCATATATCACTGTCTAAAACATCGTAAATACTCTAAACACTACGTTTGCTTCTGCGAGGAGCCCGCTTATATAGTCGACTTTGTTATTACTATTTGCTTTTAATCCCTGAATGTTAGCAAGAGGAATGAAGATTTACCATTTGGGATGTTAGGGTTAGTACCTCTGGTACTGTACCGTCTTGTAATATAGGCTTGTGTGTAGTACTGGCTTACCATACTACACTGTCATCTATGTATACCCAGTTGTCCTTGTATTTGTTTCTTTGGTATATCTAATTCCCCCTAATAAATCACCTAATGTGTCTTCGGTCTCTTGGTACGTATTTCTGTGTCCTCTTCACTTGGAACTCTTTGGCAACTCTGGTCGTAACATTTCATGGCCGCTAGTGATGATGGACTCACCTCCGGGTGAAAATAACTATACTGTTTATAAAAGAAAGATAGCAGCTTCTACCCCACAGGTAAGGGCAAGACAGCAACTTCTGCCTCACGGCTAAGAACAAGATAGCAGCTCCTCCACAGCTCAGAGCAAGATAGCAGCTACTACTCCACACCGTTGTATATGCTAAGACAACAGACAAGCAGACACTCCCACCAGCCCCCCCCCATGCCATAAACAACAGACACCTCAGCAACCACCCACTGTCAAGACAACAGACACCCCAGCAACCACCCCCTGCCAGAACAACACTGAGTTATTGGAGGCAGCGTGTGTTCCTCTGATCCATTACAGTACATGGAAAGACCAGCGGGGCGAGAAGAATAGAGGCGAGGAGACTCCAGACCACCCACACCAGCACCCCTTCCCACCCAACCCTCACCAGCACCCCTTCCCACCCCACCCACACCAGCACCTCGCTTACTTCACCCTGCCCCCGGCCCACACTAGCTCGGAGAAGCAGTACCAAACCCCCGCCCACACCAGAGGTGCAGTTCATCTGGGACGAACACTTATTGCGAGTGGCAGGCGCTCATCTGATTTATAGTACCAAGAGACAGGGCTATCTAGTTAGAATGCTGGCTGGCTAGCTAGTTAGAAGGCAAGCTGGCTGACCAGCAAGTTACCAGGCTGGCTGGCTACCTAGCTAGTTAACGGGCAATCTGATTGGCTAGCTAGTTAACGGGCAATCTGGATGGCTAGCTAGTTAACGGGCAATCTGGCTGGCTAGCTAGTTAACGGGCAATCTGGCTGGCTAGTTAGTTAACGGGCAATCTGGCTGGCTAGCTAGTTAACGGGCAATCTGATTGGCTAGCTAGTTAACGGGCAATCTGGCTGGCTAGCTAGTTAACGGGCAATCTGGCTAGCTAGCTAGTTAACGGGCAATCTGATTGGCTAGCTAGTTAACGGGCAATCTGATTGGCTAGCTAGTTAACGGGCAATCTGATTGGCTAGCTAGTTAACGGGCAATCTGATTGGCTAGCTAGTTAACGGGCAATCTGATTGGCTAGCTAGTTAACGGGCAATCTGATTGGCTAGCTAGTTAACGGGCAATCTGGCTGGCTAGCTAGTTAACGGGCAATCTGATTGGCTAGCTAGTTAACGGGCAATCTGGCTGGCTAGCTAGTTAACGGGCAATCTGGCTGGCTAGCTAGTTAACGGGCAATCTGGCTGGCTAGCTAGTTAACGGGCAATCTGGCTGGCTAGCTAGTTAACGGGCAATCTGGCTGGCTAGCTAGTTAACGGGCAATCTGGCTGGCTAGCTAGTTAACGGGCAATCTGATTGGCTAGCTAGTTAACGGGCAATCTGGCTGGCTAGCTAGTTAACGGGCAATCTGGCTGGCTAGCTAGTTAACAGGCAATCTGGCTGGCTAGCTAGTTAACAGGTAAGCTGGCTAGTTAGTTAACAGGCTGGATGGCTAGATCTCTGGCTGGCTAGCTGACTGATTTAAGGCCTCTGACCAGGCTAGAGGGCAGGAGAGAAAAGCCCTGGAACCCGGTTACAACTGTGTTGGTCTGACTGTCAAAGTAGAATATTAGTGTGAGGGACTGAGGAGTGATAATGTCATATCTCACATTTGAGGATCACAACAGTGATATGCTGGATAATTAGAACCTTCAAAACAAGGTGCGAAGGCAATGATAATTTTCAAGTCACTTGTTCTCTCTACGCTGGAATACTGATATACACTAAAAGTTGCAGAAGTGGAGAATGTACAGAGAACCTTCTCAGGTTGTACTAATTCAGTCGAGCACCTAAATTACTGGCAACACTTTTAAGTTTCTCAATCTGTACTCTTTGGAATATGGGCAAGAAAGATTCATCATAATTTACACTCGGTAAATTCTGCAGTGATTGGTCCCAAATATTTACCCCGAAATCACTCCTTATGAAACCAAGAGGTTTCGCATACAGCGCAATCAGTACACTGGGAGATAATTTGATAAGAGTAAAGGCATAACGACTTTTCAACACTCCCTTCCTACAAGGGAGGAGAGAGATACGTGGATGGTGCTCGAGGGCCTGGTCCCGAGTCTGCACATTGCCATAACAACACACTGGAGTGAGATATAGAAGAAAGTGTAAAATAAACCCAGTGAAAAGCAGAGGCGCCGCTGGCACAAGAGAAAATGGTATCAACATCCGTGGTCCCAGACTTACTAACATCTTTCCAGATGTCAAAAACACTGCCAGAATAAGTGCAGAAGTCTTCGAGAGGAAACTCAACAATGTCCTCTGCCAAGTGCCGGATTAACCAAGATGTGATGAATATTTGTGTTAGCAGGCTGCGAGCAGCAACAGCCTGGCTAACCAAACCAGCACCAGAAAAAGACTGGCCTTGAGCCGGGCTGTGGGAGTAGGAAACCTCTCGAAACCCATGAAAGGTATATCAAAGACCTTCAAGAGGGAACTTTATAGGTTTCTCAAGTCAGTTCTTGATCAGCCAGGCTATGATGCCTACAATGAATTGCGTTCAGCCATTACCAACAGTCTGACTGATGAGGCAGTCAACCACGAGACCTGGTCAGGGACAGGGATGTCAAGGTAACTAACTTCGCAAGGATGATGGAAAGAAAAAAAAAAGACTGACTGGAGCAGAAAGTTGCAGGATTTATCCCAGGTGAATGACACTCAGGTGGGCGTGGACACCACCCTCATGACACACTCAGGTGGGCGTGGACACCACCCTCATGACACTCAGGTGGGCGTGGACACCACCCTCATGACACACTCAGGTGGGCGTGGACACCACCCTCATGACACACTCAGGTGGGCGTGGACACCACCCTCATGACACACTCAGGTGGGCGTGGACACCACCCTCATGACACACTACTAATGTATTACAGCATAAAGAAGTAATGTGACTTGTGGCTCACCCTCTAGATACTTTATCTAATGAAGAGAGGAAAAGAGAGGGAGTCAAACTGACGTGAGAAGAGATATAGAAGAAACTGACGAGAATGGTAATGTCAGGATGACACCATTCGATAGCAGGAGGTGGCGAGGGAGGGGTGTGTGTGGAGGCCAGGATGGCAGATACCACACGAACAATAGTAGGATAAGAGCACCGAGGACGTGTTCAACAAGAACCAGGAAGCGTGAAAAAAAATGTGAGAATGCACAAGGAAAGGAGAAAAGAACAATAAGGAAGTTAAACTGAAAACTCAGGAGAGTTCACGTAGCTGACTAGTAGACAGCAACCAGTCAGGAAGGTACTACCATCCGGTTATGTGAGTGTGAAACACAGGTAGTAGATTAACCAGTCAGGGAAGTGCTACCATCCGGTCATGTGTGAAACAAATACCTATTTTCTTAACATTTAATATGATAGACAAATCTTACTGTACAAACACCGACTTACATTCAGTATACACTTATCTTTAATTTCCCGTGTGTTTCTTAATACTTCTTATTCCTGCAACATTTTCTTTCGAAATAAGGAGGCTTGGTCTGAGGTCGGGCCGCGAGGGCGATGACCCCTAAAACCATTAAGAGATAACATGTAATCAGTCAACATATCTCTGACTAGCATACCACGAACTAGTTTAAGAGTTTTACTTTTTCTATGTAACTCATATCTAGCCGAGTGAATGCACCCAGGTCTCTATTTTCTAGGCCAGCAATTACTGACAGCTTCAAATTAAGTTGCTAACATTTATCATTTTTTGGTGTTTCTGTGATAAGATTTTAACACACTGTCTAGTTTGTATCAATGCATGGCGAGGCTTGCTGGGGACAGTGATGGGTGGTGGGCCTGGCCAGGATTGAGTCATTCACATACCCACACCGCAACTCCCTATGGACCCACGCACGATATTCCCCACTACCCATTGTGTTGTAAATGACCCTTAACGTGCTCAAACTGCTAACGACCACCAGTGGCCCGCTGGACCAATGGGTCGTCACGGCAGGTCACAATAACTAGTAACGTCTGGAAACTAGTGCTTGCTTTCCTGGTCTCTGGTGACCAACCCTCAATAACGTGAAATTCACGAGATGTGTTCCCTCAATGAGCGAGTGACACGTGACTGCGGCTGAGCTCTCTCATTTGTCGACATGGTTCCAGTAGAATGGCGGCAATCCCAGTAAGCCGGAGCAAACAGGGACCACTGTGTGGTAACTTACACACCTCGCCTCCCTCCTGCCACCACGCCTGATTACCGCTCTGAACACACATTGTCACATCAGAAGGGCGAGACGCTAGCACAAACGCCGACTCCTCGTATCGTAATAACTGGCTAATGCCAGGGCTGACTGGCTGAAGAAATGACTGAAGATTGAACACGTTACTTGAGCTGTCATTATAGGGATCAGCGAGAGGGAGGTCACGCTGGCGCAGTAGTTAGTGTGTACCAGCTAGGAAGGTGTCTGATGGGCGGAGCACCTCACCCCTACTACGTTGGTCAACGAAAATATAAAAAGAGATATTGAGAAAAAGCAAATAAGGAAAACAGTGGAAAAAAAGGCGTAGGAACACAATGAATGAATGGGAAGAATACGGAATATGTGGTAAATAAAATACACGAGCCACAAAGGTGTGAAGAAACACTTCTACCTGACTTAATGGAGGAAAATACCATTCACAGCTTCGAGAGTAGGTACGACAAACACAAGTCGGCATGTGCAAACACACACGCGCAGTCTCGAGTACACATAAACCAGCGTATCTTCTTTTCATTTGTAGATTAAAGTTTATCGCCTCTTGGGCTGGGAGTGTACACCAGACGCTCAAAGGAGAGCAAACCTGCCTTCCTGCCGTCTTAAAGATGCCACACAATGTGGAAGACGGGGCCGGGAGACGGGATAGACATGCTGAAAGGGCAGAGAGGTAAAGATGGAAAGAAGGCGGGGAGGAGAGGTGTAGAGATGGGGAAGGAGAGGATGTGAAAAGCAGATATACAAGGAAAGGGACAATGTAGAATAGTAAGGAGCCGGGAGAAAACGAAAGGAGCAAGGAAAGTAAGAAGAGTAGGAAGGAGAGAGGAGCTGGGAGGCAGGGAGACGACAAAAACAGAAAGAGGGGCGAGGAAAAGACAAGGAGAGAGGGTAAAGCGCACAAAGAACGTACAACAGTAATAACTGGACTTTTGTGGGCATGTGGATATCTAGCTTTCTGTTAACCTGCTCTCTACTTTAAAAAGTTACCGAGAATCTAAGCCCGCCATCTTGAAAACCTCTTTTCCCCAAGGTTAAGACTCAATTCTCTGTCTTATTCTCATATCTGACATACACATACACAATAACATTATATAATATATATATATATATATATATATATATATATATATATATACATATATACATACAACAGTGTACTATCCTTGGCAGCTATACAAGAATGTGTATGTGAGTGGCATCAAAATAGATCTTTAAGGCAATTTCTTGGAAATAAATTTGTTGAATGGTCTATATATAAAAATAGATCAGAGAGCACCTGCACATGTCAATTACTCTACCAACCTTCACCTAGTAATAGTTGACTAGAGTTTGAAATAGTTATAAATTAAAACCTAAGATGGGATGAGAAAACCCTAACTAACAGATGGACGGCTCTGGCATCACGCCGTCCAATACGTATTTAAAACTTAACTCAGGAAATTATAATCACTATAAAAATTAGAGTTTAAAATATTTTTTTTCTTGTATTAGCTTCAAAATTCTCCGCAATTCTCAAAGAAAATTAATTATTTTGTGTTTTTAAGATAGTCCAATTTGATAAAAATGCCAATGATTCCATGGACAAATTTGACCACACAGAAAATAACCTGAAGGAGTACTATACTGGACATAAGATGCAGCAGCCATTAAATATTGAATTCATTCAGAAGAGGTCGATGCCTATATATTCATCATGATTAAATGGGAATCAAAAATTCACAGATACAAAAAAATGGTCAAATCTGCAACCATCCACTTGAATTTCACTCTCCGCCTTTTTTTTTTAAATGTCTGAAGCTACACCACTGAGGGTTTTGGAAATTATCTAAGCCATTTCAGGATATGCTTTTGATGAGTTTCGAGTTTTTCTACTCCCAGAGCCCGGCCTTGGGCGAGGCTCGTCTGGTGCTAGCTTGGTCAAGCAGGTTGTTGCTGGGAATGGGGGTACCTTTGATATACCTTTGAAGAGTTTCGAGAGTATCTACTCTCTGAGCCCGGCCATGGGCCAGGCTCGTCTGGTGCTTGCCTGGTCAACCAGGCTGTTGCTGCTGGAGGCCCGCTGCCCCACATATCCATCACAGCCTGGTTGATCTGGCACCTGGTGAAGATATTTGTCCAGTTTCCTCTTGAAGGCTTCTACACTGGTTCCAGCCGTGTTTCGGATATCTTCTGGTAAGATGTTGAATAGTCTGGGACCCCGGATATTAATACAGTGCTCCCGTATTGTCCCCACCGCACCCCTGCTCCTCACTGGGTTTATTTTACACTTTCTCCCATATCTCTCACTCCAGTATGTTGTTATGGCAGTGTGCAGATTTGGGACCAGGCCCTCAAGTACTTTCCATGTATATATTATCATGTATCTCTCTCTCCTCCGCTCCAATGAGTACATGTTCAAGACTTGAAGGCGTTCCCAATAATTTAGATGTTTCAATGGCTCAATGTGAGCCGTAAACGATCTCTGGATTTGTTCCAGCTCTGCTATTTATCCTGCCCTGAACGGGGCCGTCAGCACTGAGCAGTATTCTAAGTGAGGGAGCACTAGCGATTTGAATAGTGTCACCATCGGCATTATTTCCTTGTTTTGAAAGTTCTCAATACCCACCCCGTCATCTTCCTGGCTGTTGTGATCTTTGTCTTGTTATGGTCTTTAAACGACAGATCAGCAGACATAATTATTCCCAAGTCCTTTACGTGTTCCTTTCGTTCTATGTGGTGACCTCTTGCGTTTTGTATATAGTGTTCCTTTTGAGTTCTTCATTTTTCCATACCTAAGCAGCTGAAACTTATCACCATTGAACGTCATGTTGTTCTCCACTGCCCATTGGAAGACCTGCTTATGTCCTCCTGTAATTTTTCAGTGTCCTCTACCGTAGTGACTTTCATGCTTATTTTAGTGTCATCTGCAAATGATGATACAAAAGTGTGCTGGGTGTTTTTATCTATGTCTGCTATGAGGATGAGAAACAGCAGAGGTGCCAGGACAGTGCCTTGGGGCACTGAGCTTTGACCTCGCTGATGCTGGATCTTGCCCTGTTCACTACTACTTTTTGTGTTCTTTGTGTTAGGAACTCAAAAATCCATCTGCCTACCTTCCCCGTAATGCCTATGGCCCTCATTTTGTGCGCTATCACTCCATGATCGCATTTGTCAAACGCCTTTGCAAAATCTGTGTAAATCACATCTGCGTTTTGGTCGTCCTCCAATGCCTCCGTAATTCTGTCATAATGGTTCAGCAGCTGTGACAGGCATGATCGACCCGCTCTAAAGCCATGCTGGTTCGGGTTATGTTGGTTGTGCTGGTCCATGAACTTTGTAATCTGCCGTCTCATCACTCTTTCAAAGATTTTTATGATGTGAGAAGTGAGGGCTACTGGTCTGTAATTTTTAGCTAGTGCTCTACTACCTCCCTTATGCAAAGGAGCTATGTCTGCACTCTTTAAGGCCTCTGGAATTTCACCTAGATCTAAGCTCTTTCTCCACAGAATACTAAGGGCTCTTGCTAATGGTACTTTGCACTGCTTTATAAATAAAGCATTCCATGAATCTGGTCCAGGTGCTGAGTGAGTGGGCATGTTGGCCATTTATTTTTCGAAATCTATGGGATTTGTACTAATGTCGGTTAGGTGGTCTGCGCAGCCTTCTGCTGGAGTGAAAAATATTTCTGCATTTTCTACCTTGCTGTCATTTAGTGGGTTGCTGAACACTGACTCATACTGTTCTTTTAGAATTTCACTCATTTCCTGTTCATCGTCCGTATACGAATCTCCTCTCAATAATGGTCCAATTCTACAGGTAGTTCTTAGCTTGGATTTTGCATAGGAGTAGAAATATTTTGGGTTTCTTGCAATATCCTGTATGGCTCTTTGTTCCCTTTGTACTTCTTCTGTCAGGTATGACATCTTAAGTTTTGCTCTAATTCCGTGATCTCTCGGTTAAGGCTATCTCTCTTCTGTTGCAACATAACTGTATTTTCAGCAATTCAGTAACCCGTTTTCTTCTCCTGTACCATCTCCTACGCTCTCTCTCTATATCTGATCTTCTTCGGGGTTTCCTCAATGGTACGTGTTTCATACATACCTTGTATGCTTCTGTATTCAGCTTCTCTAGGCACTGGTGGGGATTTAGGGTGCTCATGTCTGATTCCCATGATATGTCTGATAGCTCTTGGTTTATTTTTCCCAGTCAATTCTATGATTATTAAAATTAAACTTACTGAACATTCCGTCTCTAACATTAGTGTCGCAGTTCCCTAACCCTGAGTTAATACTAGTTTGAACTTCTATGATGTTATGATCAGAGTATATTGTTTTTGTAACTGTTATGTCTCTGATTAATTCCTCGTTGTTTGTGAATATCAAACCCAAGGTATTTTCATTTCTAGTGGGATCAATTATCTGTTGGTTTAGTGAGTACTTTTCACAAAGCCTCATTTGTTCCCTGGTATGTGCCTGTTGAGCCAGGGTGCTTCCAGGAGTTATTTCTGGTATAACATTATGGTGCCTCATCTTCCATTTTACATGAGGGAGATTAAAATCTCCAAGGATTAAAATGTTTGGGGTGGGATTCTCTAGCCTATCCAGATAGCTATCTATCTTCTTTAACTGCTCTGTGAATTCCTCCGCAGTTGCTGATGGTGGTTTGTATACTAGGATAATTACTAGATTCTTATTTTCCACTTTAATGCCGAGGATTTCTACTATATCATTCGTAGCGTTCAAAACTTCTGTGCAACAGAGAGTATCTTTTATATAGAGTCCTACTCCTCCCTGTGACCTATTAATTCTATCACATCTATACATGTTATAGTTTTCTATCTGAATCTCTCCGTCCAAAACATCCCTTGTATGTGTTTCTGTAAATGCTCCAAACATGGCATTTGCTTCTGATAGGAGTCCACTAACATAACTAACTTTGTCATTTTTATTTGATTTCAGACCCTGAATATTTGCAAATATGAAGCAGGAGTTACCATTTGGGATGTTTGGTCTTTCTTTGTGTTTGGTTAGTACCACTGGTGATGTCCTACCTGGTATGGCCCCTGGTGCCCATACCCCTGGTTTCTCCAGTACTGACTTTGATTGTTTATACAGCCCTGATGAGCTGGTGCCTGTCTTGTCTTGTCCCACTGTTCTGCCCATCTGTCCCCTCTGTACCATTTCCACCTTTTGTCTCTTTCTTTTATCTGGTTGTTTCTCCTTATATCTAAAAAAGATTGCTGTTCTTTTTCATTTTCATTTTCTTTTTCATTTTCATTTTCATTTTCAGTTGTTCTTAAAATCTTGTTCTCGTTATCGTAAACAAACGTTTAAAATTTGAATCTGATCGGATGAGGGGTTGGATTATGAGCAAAATAAAATCGAAAACAAGAAATGCCAATACACACACAACCCGCACATATAAAAGGAGAGGAGCTTACGACGACGTTTCGGTCCGACTTGGACCATTTACAAAGTCACACTAACACGAAGGACAGGTTGAAGGGGTATTTATAGGCAGGCAGACAGGGGAGGGCACAAGAAAGTGGTGGAGGGGTAATGGAGGTAGTAGAGATAGTGGTAGTGGTAGTAGAGTGGAGTCAGTCATAAACTAGGAAAGGAGCACTGCAAAGACGCTGGCGGCCCGTAAGGGTAAGAACAAGAACACAGTGGGGAAAAATAAAATGAAATAGAGGACAAATACAAGGCAAAAGAAAAGAAAAGAAAGAGAACCCAGAGGAGAAAGGAGAAAGAGGAGCAGGGGGAAGAGAAAGAGGGGGAAGGAATCATGTTAAGTCACGTGTGTTCTGAAGTTTGGAGCATTTAACAATGTAATGGGAGAGGAAAGCATCTACAGAGACAAAGCCAGGGCTAAGATTCATACAGGGAAAGTTGTGTATAAGGGAGGATTCAACCAAACGGCGACTGTGAAAGTTGGACGTAGGGTAGACAGTTTTAGCAGAAGACCAATCAATAGGATGACTGTGATCTCTGACATGACAGAAAAGAGCATTATTAGTGTCGGCAAGCCTAACACTATTTTTGTGCTCCCTAAGTCTGTCAGAAAGAGATCGGCCAGTTTCTCCGAAGTACTGAAGAGGACAGGAGGAGCAAGAAATAGAGTAAACACCAGGAGAATCTTCTCCTTTTATATGTGCGGGTTGTGTGTGTATTGTTCCAGTCACGGTATTGTGCTTTTTTTGTTATTTAAGAAATGTCAATTTCGTCATAACTCTTAAAGACGCTAAAATAATTAGACTAATGACTTGGAGAAGACAGGAGGATCAGGAAGGAAGCATGATTACGATGTACAAGATACTCAAATGTAATTGACAGGGAGGTAGGGACAATGTTTGGAATGCGACGGAGATGGACGAGGGGCAGAGATGGAAGCTATAAACACAGGAGCGCCATGGATGTCAGGAAATACCCGAGTCTCGCTGGCAAAACAATGGAACAAACTACACGAAGCAAACTCCATATATAGTTTCAAGAGTATGAACGTCAGAGCCCAAGTGACTTGCAACCAATCACCAATCAACGGTAAGAAGAGGCCAGGCCAGGAGCACAGACCCGACCCCCGCAAACACAAGTGAGCGAGTGCACACTGGGTGGTAGAGGTGTAGTGGTAGTACTAGAACTGGGGCAGGTACTGAGCAGCAACAGACCCGCCCTCAGGCAGGTACTGAGCAGCAACAGACCCGCCCTCAGGCAGGTACTGAGCAGCAACAGACCCGCCCTCAGGGCTACAGTATTATTATTCCTGGGGACGGACCACACCAGACAAGCTTATCTATCTCATTTCTGCATAATGTTTAGCCAATGGGATAGACAGCCATACCCTCCCTGAGTGAGGTTAACCAAGGTGAGGCACCCATATCCTCCCTGAGTGAGGTTAACCAAGGTGAGGCACCCATACCCTCCCTGAGTGAGGTTAACCAAGGTGAGGCACCCATACCCTCCCTGAGTGAGGTTAACCAAGGTGAGGCACCCATACCCTCCCTGAGTGAGGTTAACCAAGGTGAGGCACCCATACCCTCCCTGAGTGAGGTTAACCAAGGTGAGGCACCCATATCCTCCCTGAGTGAGGTTAACCAAGGTGAGGCACCCATACTCTCCCTTTGTGAGGGTATCCAAGGTGGGGCACCCATACCCAGTCTGGTGGTTATACATGGATATATCCGATATACTTATAAATGGTTTCGAGAGCTTGTCCTACTCTCGGAGCCCGGTCCTAGGCTTGTCTGGTGCTACCCTGATCAACCAGGCTGTTGCTGATGGTGGCCCGCTGGCCCATCACATCCTGATTGATCTGGTACTTGAATGTATTTGTAGATTTTCATCTTGAAAACTTTTACACTTGTCCCTGGTAAGATGTTGAATAGTCTGGGGGCCACAGATGTTGGTACTATGTTCTCTTATTGTGCCCACGGCGCCCCTGTCTTTCACTTGGCTTATTTATAATTCCTTCCACATCTCTCAGTGTACAGATTTGGGACTAGGACCTCAAGTACTTCCACGTAAATATTATCTTGTATCTCTCTTCCGCGCCAGTGAGTACACATTTAGGACACCGAGGCGTTTCCCAGTAATTTAAATGCTTTTTTGGCTCTATGCTGGCCGTAAATGATCTATCTGTTGCAGCTCTGATATCTCCCCTGCCCTGAACGGACCCGCCAACACTGAACAGTACGTGAGAAAACACAAGTGATTTGAATAGTGTCACCACTGGCATCATTTCCCTTATTTTTAAAGCTCTCATTATCGACCTTTTATTGGCTTTAATGACATTTGATTTATTGTGTTATTTGAAAGGTCAGCTGACATTATTACACCCAGGCCCTTCACATGGTCCTTTTGTTCTATTTGGTGCTGTTCTTGCGTTTTATACATAGTATCCCTCGAGTTCTTCATTCTTTCCCTATCTAAGGAATTGGCCCTCTTAACATTTTCATATATAGTATACACAAGTCTCAGGGTGCTTCTCCTCACTCAGCTGCCTTAATCCACAACCCCTTCCCTTCCGTGGCACTCATCCAGCAGTAATGCAGCACGGGGAGAGGACTGCAGAGAAACCAGGCGGCGGTGAAGTCACAGGGGAGTCCCTGTAATGAAGATTAATACGGTAGTTTTGGGGAGTGTGTTGCAGTGCCCAACCTGACCCTTGACGCTTCCACACTCACCCACACACCTGTATAAACACACGTTAGTAGCAGGAGGCGAGGCCAGGAGCAGAGACTCGACCCTTGTAGACAGAAATCGGTAAGCTTCCTCACCATGGTCAAAGGGAAGAACATGAGGCAACGAGCGCAAACTATGGAAAGTAATGAGGGAGAGAAAAAGAGTCAGTCACTTGACGGATTCCTCGTGATAGGGGCTGATCTACAGAGCTGTGATGCTTACGATGGACTGCGTGCTGCTAGCACCAACAATCTAACTAATCAAATCGTCAACCAGGAGACCCTACCGTGAACTCAGTGGCCCCTGGTACTTACAATAGGTAGACAACAGATAATGACACCACCTTTTATTATACCTTTAACGAGTTTCGAGTTTCCCTATACTCTGGCAGCCAGGCAAGAGCACAGCCCAGGATGCAGACATTGATCGTCACCAAACATATTGACTAGGTAAACAATGTGTAAAAAATAAGTAAACAAACAAACAATAAACAGTATGCCTTTTCTCTTATTTACATCATAACCCAAACAACAATAATCAGCAAAGTAAAAGAAGGAGCAGCCACAGTACAAAGCTTCATTCTTGAAGGCATGATATTCGCCCTAATTGTTCCACATTCTCAAATCTGATATAAGACGCTAAATAATGAAGGTAAGAGATTAAGTACTGAATCAGTTCGTTGTTGTGGTACATGATACCAGCGACACACACACAAGACATATATTCAGCTGCAGGAGATCTATATATTTTTGCTTCACGTCCACTAGGATATCAATCTCTGCTCTCAGTTCCCATACTCTTTTCAGGGTCTTTCCCACACTGAACCAGCCTACACTTGTATGATGTAGGACATCCGTGTGTTAGGGTTCAAGGTAACAAAGCAAGCTCACACAAGAGCACAGATACTTACAGTTGCCAGGTGAGATAGTGTACGTGAGGTATACCATACCCTCCTGCACCACACGTAAACAAAGAAATCAAGAGAAGAAAGAAAGGAGAGAATATGCGGGTTACCATTAAGGTACGAACGCTGGATCACAGATGGCGCTGACATGCAGCTCTTACAGTTATCGTCACAGGTATCGTCTCAGCTATCCTCAAAACTGCTGCTATACCTATCTTCAAAGATGCTGATACAGTTATCGTCACAAGAGTGACCACAACAGTCGGGAACGACTTTCACAAGAGTGACCACAACAGTCGGGAACGACTTTCACAAGTGACCACAACAGTCGGGAACGACTTTCACAAGAGTGACCACAACAGTCGGGAACGACTTTCACAAGTGACCACAACAGTCGGGAACGACTTTCACAAGAGTGACCACAACAGTCGTGAACGACTTTCACAAGAGTGACCACAACAGTCGGGAACGACTTGCACAAGTGGCCACAACAGTCGGGAACGACTTTCACAAGAGTGGCCTCAACAGTCGGGAACGACTTTCACAAGAGTGGCCTCAACAGTCGAGAACGACTTTCACAAGAGTGGCCTCAACAGTCGGGAACGACTTTCACAAGAGTGGCCACAACAGTCGGGAACGACTTTCACAAGAGTGGCCACAACAGTCGGGAACGACTTTCACAAGAGTGGCCTCAACAGTCGAGAACGACTTTCACAAGAGTGGCCACAATAGTCGGGAACGACTTTAACAAGTGACCACAAAAGTCGGGAACGACTTTCACAAGAGTGGCCACAACAGTCGTGAACGACTTTCACAAGAGTGGCCACAACAGTCGTGAACGACTTTCACAAGAGTAGCCACAACAGTCGTGAACGACTTTCACAAGAGTGGCCACAACAGTCGTGAACGACTTTCACAAGAGTGGCCACAACAGTCGTGAACGACTTTCACAAGAGTGGCCACAACAGTCGTGAACGACTTTCACAAGAGTGGCCACAACAGTCGTGAACGACTTTCACAAGAGTGGCCACAACAGTCGTGAACGACTTTCACAAGAATGGCCACAACAGTCGTGAACGACTTTCACAAGAGTGGCCACAACAGTCGTGAACGACTTTCACAAGAGTGGCCACAACAGTCGTGAACGACTTTCACAAGTGGCCACAACAGTCGGGAACGACTTTCACAAGAGTGGCCACAACAGTCGGGAACGACTTTCACAAGTGGCCACAACAGTCGTGAACGACTTTCACAAGAGTGGCCACAACAGTCGGGAACGACTTTCACAAGAGTGGCCACAACAGTCGGGAACGACTTTCACAAGTGACCACAACAGTCGGGAACGACTTTCACAAGAGTGTCCACAACAGTCGTGAACGACTTTCACAAGAGTGGCCACAACAGTCGTGAACGACTTTCACAAGAGTGGCCACAACAGTCGTGAACGACTTTCACAAGAGTGGCCACAACAGTCGTGAACGACTTTCACAAGTGGCCACAACAGTCGTGAACGACTTTCACAAGAGTGGCCACAACAGTCGTGAACGACTTTCACAAGAGTGGCCACAACAGTCGTGAACGACTTTCACAAGAGTGGCCACAACAGTCAGGAACGACTTTCACAAGTGGCCACAACAGTCGGGAACGACTTTCACATGAGTGGCCACAACAGTCGTGAACGACTTTCACAAGTGACCACAACAGTCGTGAACGACTTTCACAAGAGTGGCCACAACAGTCGTGAACGACTTTCACAAGAGTGACCACAACAGTCGGGAACGACTTTCACAAAGTGACCACAACAGTCGGGAACGACTTTCACAAGAGTGGCCACAACAGTCGGGAACGACTTTCACATAGTACGATTCACGTGGAATAAAACTCAGCGGCTGTGACGCAGCTGGAATTCATTAGGAATACTGAAGCAGACTAGAGCAGCCTCGGTACTTCCCAGGAAGACCCACTTTACAAGTTCTCAGGGGAAGTAAAAGCCACTTTAAAAACTCCCAGGGAAGTAGGAGCCACTTTACAAGCTCTCAGGGGAGTAAGAGCCACTTTACAAGCTCTCAGGGGAGTAAGAGCCACTTTACAAGCTCTCAGGGGAGTAAGAGCCACTTTACAAGCTCTCAGGGGAGTATGAGCCACTTTAGAAGCTCTCAGGGGGAGTATGAGCCACTTTAGAAGCTCTCAGGGGGAGTATGAGCCACTTTAGAAGCTCTCAGGGGGAGTAGAGCCACTTTAGAAGCTCTCCAGGGAGTAGAGCCACTTAAAGCTCTCAGGAGGAGCCACTTTAGAAGCTCTCAGGGGGAGTAGGAGCCACTTTAGAAGCTCTCAGGGGGAGTAGGAGCCACTTTAGAAGCTCTCAGGGGAAGTAGGAGCCACTTTAGAAGCTCTCAGAGGGAGTAGGAGCCACTTTAGAACTCTCAGGGGAGTAGGAGCCACTTCACAAGCTCTCAGGGGAAGTAGGAGCAATTTTAGAAGCTTTCTTGTATCTCATGTTCTGCACTTACCTATATATGGTTGCAGGGGTCGATTCACAGCTCCTGTGACGTCCTATACCTCATGTCCTGTACCTCACTTTCTGTAGCTCACGTCTTGGACCTCACGCTAGAACTTTATCAAAGAAAAAGCTTTGAGAATTTGGCTGAGGTTGGGAAGGAGAAAGTTCCAAGTAAGAGCGTGAGAGCCTCCAGAGAGCGTGAGAGCCTCCAGAGAGCGTGAGAACCTCTTAAGGGAGCTGGAATCTCTCCAAAGGATAAATGATCTCGTAGTTTGAGGGAAAATCTGTGTTGTCTTCTACAGTGTCTCCTCCTCCTGGGCACCTCAATGGGGATGGTGGCGGGGTGATGAGCTCTTGATATGAGAAATTTGCGCTACCCATCCCTTCCTCGGATCAAATCTGACTCCTTCCTCCAATCCCCCTTTTATTATACGATGCTCTGCATTATGCAAGTCTTCATGAAACATATAGAGAGAGGGAAGGGTCAGTTGAGTAGTCGAGGTCACGGGGCAGTACTGGACGTCATAAACTGTTGTCATAGCAATGATGGTACACTATAACAAGGTGATAAATAAGACACATGCAATATCTGGTGTATCTTCAGTACAGAGGGTATTTGAAGGTGTTAAAACTGGAGACAGCAGAAGAGGAGGTAATCAGTCCCTTAGCCTAGATGGTATTCACCACCACAGTCAATACTATTGATTTGTAGTATTTGCGATTGCTTTGCTGCCACCTTTGTGGAATGGGGTTACATTCTCTGTTAATATTTGTTTTTGCAGCTGATTTATCAATATGCAGCAGCAAGAATTTGTAACCGAGGCAGAGTGCATGGGCATGTTATGTCAGGGATGTGTCAGATATGTTGGCACACTTGAGTGTCACATTTATGAAAGAAATATAAATGTTGGTTATCGATATTGTTTTTTTTAATAGCACACTGAAGAGAAGAGTAGCGCTGTATCCTCGGTATTTCGCTCATTTCTTCGTTGTCATCAGTGTAAGTTTTACTTCCAGGAGCATGGTGGACCCAGCACTGCATGGGCGATGTTTCAATTGCTTTTATACCTACCTCAGTCCATTCGTGAGTCATTAATTTACCCACACCCACCGCACCGGGCCACACCATCCTGGCACTGGGCCACATTACCCTGGTACCAGGCCACACTACCTCACCCTGGGCCACACCACAGCCACTAACACCATACAGTGCTGAAAAAGGGCGTCGTGTGAACTTGCCAGGGCTGATCCACCTCTCCCAGCCAGAGGAAATCCCCTCCACTCTATTTTCGGGAGGGTGGCAGCGTCCGAAAAGTGTTTATAGAAAAGAAATATTGATATGGCTGTAGAGATTGGGATAAAGTTTTATTTTTATTTTGGGGGAAATGAGAGTTAAGAGTGTGATATTGCAACAGTGATGGTCTTACTGCCCAAGCTTATCAGAACTGCTGCTCTAAGGGAGTACCTTGTTCCTTCCTTATAGGGAAAGGGGAATGAGGTAAATGGGAGCTGGCTTCAGACAGAGACGTACAACCACCACTGAAGGAGGAGCCTCACCTGGCTGGAGGTGGTTGTATGAGGAATGCCTCTTTTTTATAATATACACATAATACATATTACAGAAATAAGATTTCTTCGGATTTTTAACCCCGGAAGGTTAGCCACTCAGGATAACCCAAGAAAGTCAGTGCGTCATCGAGGACTGTCTGTCTTATTTCCATTGGGGTCCTTAATCTTGTCCCCCAGGATGCGACCCACACCAGTCGACTGACAACCCAGGTACCTATTTGCTGCTAGGTGAACATTACAACAGGTGTAAGGAAACACGTCGAAATGTTTCCACCCGCCGGGAATCGAACCCGGGCCCTCCGTGTGTGAAGCGAGAGCTCTAGCCACCAGACCACCGCTGGTGTTGTGAGACAAACTTCAGAGGGTGAAGCCACCTCTGAAACCAGTGCTGAAGGACAGACAGTGAACTCTACAGGACGAACTACGTACATGTAAGTACTTTGTCACTGTATCTCGAATTCCCTCTTTTCATAGTGGTAACAGATCATTGTAATAACCCCATCAGTTCAATATTAATTCCCTCCCAGTAACTCTAAGTATCTAAGCGGTATTATTAACAATCATCCACTCCCTATATCTTCAATATAAGTGCACTAAATAATTAATTGTATTCTCTCATATTTATTGTTTTACCCTAGTATAATTTCCCTGATATAGAATGTTTTAAATAACTGGATTTTAAATGAGAATAAATGTTCTTTGCGATGGTGAGGTGTCATCCCCTGGTGTGACCAGAGAAGAGGTTAGAGGAAGGTCAGGGAGGGCACTTGAAGTGTGTGTTCTTAACAAACTTGGGTACATCAGCAGTGTCCTGCTACCCTACTCTATAATAGTTACCTGATATATTTCCCCTGATATATTCCAGTACACAGGAAATACGTCAGCCTGAGCTGGCAGACTTTAGTGAGACAACGAAGATATTATCAGGTATTCCACTATTATATTTAATAACTTTAGGTTCACCAGCTATGGAAGCTGGCAAGGTCTCGCTTCCGTAAGTTGGAGTTACCTATTGCTTGATAATTACCAAACCTCAGGATGGCCTATTGCAAATACGAAATGAAATTTATGCAGAAATCATTATAAAGGAAGACAAAACATCCAGCCTGGGAAGTGTTAATGTTTCTACCTGTTTGTGGTACAGTTCGGGCGTTTTGGCCTGAAGTAGCGTCATGAAGTGAGAACACAGAGTAAAGAGCAGATCAAGGCAGACAACACTAGCACAGCCACCAGAGTAAACTAGCGCCTCACACCACCAGAGTAAACTAGCGCCTCACACCACCAGAGTAAACTAGCGCCTCACACCACCAGAGTAAACTAGCGCCTCACACCACCAGAGTAAACTAGCGCCTCACACCACCATCATATATCACTACGTATTTCATAACACCATTTGTCCTCCTCACACACCCTTCTTTTCTCTCAGTCTTACCCTGCCTAAAATACTGACTTCTAGTATCCATCCCTCCCTCCCCATTTCTCTCTCTCTCTCTTTCCTTCCTAACTATCATGTCAGCTTAGCTGACCCTCCTACCTTCCTAACTGCTAACTACCTGTCAACCTATCTACCTTTCCCCTTGCCTGGCTTCCTCGTCGAATTAGTTAGCAGCATCTGCTGCCCAGAATACTAAACATGCGCTCTCCTCATAACTATCCACCACTACCACCACATACAACCATCCACCACATCCTACAACTATCCACCACCACCACCTACAACCATCCACCACCACCTACAAATATCCACCACCCTCCAACCTTCCCTCTCGCCTCCAACTCTACTCCTGTGACATACCTGCGTCCAGTTTCGAGGGATCTTCTGCTTTCGTATCTCAGCTCAAAGTCAGACTTCTTCGTTGACTGTCTGATCGACCAGGCTGTTACTGCTGCAGAGTGGTCCACATAGCCTGCATGACTTGCCACTCGGAGGCGGTAGTACTCATTTCTTCTTGAAAATTTCTAAACTTGTTCTATCAGTATCTCTGACATGTATTGGTAGCAAGCTGAATGGTCGTGGACCATGTATGTGGATAGTGTTCCCTAACTGTGCCCATAGTGCACAGCTAGTCCTGCCCTGCCCTGCCCTGCCCTGCCCTCGCCTCACCCTGCTCTGCCCTGCCCTCGCCTCACCCTGCTCTGCCCTGCCCTCGCCTCACCCTGCTCTGCCCTGCCCTCGCCTCACTCTGCCCTGCCCTGCCCAGCCCTCGCCTCACCCTGCCCTGCCCTGCCCAGCCCTCGCCTCACCCTGCCTTGCCCTTCCTCCCTTGAATCTACCTGGAGGTATTCCGGGGGTCAACGCTTCTGCGGCCCAGTCTTTGACCAGGCCTCGCGGTGGATCATGGCTTCCCTTACACCCTGCCTTGCTTGGCCCTGGCCCCGCTGTGGTGTGCGCGGCCACACTTGGCATGCAGGTCCAGCAGGGCCGCAGCGCCAACTGTCGCATAATAATGTCTTTATTAAGAAGACACCCTGAGGGTACACGACTTGCCCACCCGCCCTCGCCCACCTGGCCACTAGCCCACCCACCTGCCTGCTGCCTGCTCACCTGATCGTTAGCCTCTGACATACCTGTCGCCAATTTCGAGGATACTCTTACCCTCGCAGTCCGGCCTGAGACCAGGCTTTCCTATTGACCGCCTTGTCAAACCAGGCTGTTTGTATCAGCGGTCCGCAGGCCCACGTAGCCATCACAACCCGGCTGATACTGGTCCAGTTTCCCCATGAAAACAAACAACTTGTTCGGGCAATATTTCTACCTTGTGGTAGCAGGTTGAAAAGTCTTGGAGTACGGATGTTGACACATTGTTGTTCTCCGTGCCCTGCCACTGGCTTCATTATACACGGTTTTCCATAGAATTCACTTCAATAAATTGTTCTGGTACTGTACACACTGGGGACGGGACCTCAAGTATCTTCCATGTGGAATTATCAGGTCTGTCTGTCTGTCTCTCTCCATCTCTCTCTCTCTCTCTCTTCCTCCTTCGTTCCAGAGAGAAAAATTCAAGTGCTTTAGGGCCTTCCTAGTACTTTACATGTTTTCTTGATTCTATGTGGCCAGTAAACAACCTCTGTACATTTTCCAGTTCTAATCTCTCTCGTGCTGTGAGAGGCGCAGTGAGCGCAGTTCTAATCTCTCTCGTGCTGTGAGAGGCGCAGTGAGCGCAGTTCTAATCTCTCTCGTGCTGTGAGAGGCGCAGTGAGCGCAGTTCTAATCTCTCTCGTGCGGTGAGAGGCGCAGTGAGCGCAGTTTTAATCTCTCTCGTGCGGTGAGAGGCGCAGTGAGCGCAGAGCAACATTCCACCAGTGAGAGCACAAGTTGATCTGTGGCTCCCGTGGCTCGGCTGGTAGTGCACTCAGCTCACACACTGAGTGTCCGTGGTTCGATTCCAGGTACGGGTGGAAGCGTTGGCCATGTTTCCTTACACCTGTTTCCCCTGTTCACCTACCTTTGATATACCTTTGAAGAGTTTCGAGAGTTTATCTACTCTCTGAGCCCGGCCATGGGCCAGGCTCGTCTGGTGCTTGCCTGGTCAACCAGGCTGCCCCACATATCCATCACAGCCTGGTTGATCTGGCACCCGATGAAGATACTTGTCCAGTTTCCTCTAGAAGTAGGTACCTGGGTGTTATCCAACTGTTGTGGGTCGCATCCTGGGGGGTGGTAGCATACCTTAGACAGGGATGTGGCTTTAAAATGAGCTGAAGTGTACAAAGAAATCTAATACCTTGGATATACCTTTGAACAGTTTCGAGAGCTTCTCTACTCCCTGAGCCCGGCCATGGGCCAGGCTCGTCTGGTAGTCTTGGTATTCTGACTGGTCACAGACCGGGCCGCGGGGGCGTTGACCCCCTGAACTCTCTCCAGGTATTTAGTCAAGATATTTTAATTTTAATGGTAAGCAGGAAACAGTCTGAAAATTTTGAAATTATTATAATTTTCACTAAAACTCGTGATAGCAGCTCCCAGCTTGTAAAACTGATTTGTGTTAAGAAAGTTCTCGTGACCTACCTTGTCAGTTTCCTGACCTCTGCCACATCTGACTCACGATGTTCTCTAGATGACAAAACCTCGGACAAACTCCCAGCTTTATTATTGTTGCCTGTGTTCTGTGAGATGCTCTGGCACAGTTTTGTTTACTGTGCTAGTTTTAAGCTCTTCATTGTTTCTACTGCTGATAATCAGTCGAAACTCGTCACCACTAAACATCATCTTTCCAGTAGTCCGGTGGAACATTTTGTTCCCAGATACCTGAAGACGATTTCGGGGCCTGTACCTGTAACTCTAATTTCAAATTGTAGCACAACCTTCAATCTGTACCCTGAATCTCTACCTCAACCTTCAATCTGTACCCTGAATCTCTACCTCAACCTTCAATCTGTACCCTGAATCTCTACCTCAACCTTCAATCTGTACCCTGAATCTCTACCTCAACCTTCAATCTCTACCCTGAATCTATAGCTCAACACATGAGAGGTCAAGATGGTGGTTTAACTCTACTGTTTTGCCGAGTAATTAAGTATATCGTAACACATACTCCTCTCCCTCCCTGCACCCTCAAGGCCAGAGAGGGGAGGAGGAGGAGGAGGAGGAGGAGGAGGACGACGATTAGGACGACTAAGACGAGAAGGAGAAGGAAAAAAGAAGGCAAGAAAACGTCAATTATATACAATCAGAATTACGCAAGAGTAAATAATCGTGTTGGTGATGAGCCTCTCTCTCTTTCTCTCTTTCTCTCTCTCTCTCTCTGTATGTGGAGGCAGAGCCAAGGAATATAATATGTTACATGCGTTGGCATCACCCCTGCGGCTCGTAGTTCCTCGGATCACAACCCCCGCAGCTTGAAGTTCCTCGGATCACCATCCCCGCGGCTCGTAGTTCCTCGGATCACCACTCCCGCGCTTTGTAGTTCCTCGGATCACCACCCCCGCGGCTAGTAGTTTCTCGGATCACCACCCACGTGGCTTGTAATTCCTCGGATCACCACCCTCGCGGCTCGTAGTTCCTCGGATCACCACCCCCGCGGCTTATAGTTCTTCGGATCACCACCCCCGCGTCTTGTAGTTCTTTGGATCACCACCCCCCGCGTCTTGTAGTTCCTCGGGTCACCACCCCCGCGGCTAGAAGTTCCTCGGGTCACCACCCCCGCGGCTAGAAGTTCCTCGGATCACTACCCCCGCGGCTAGATGTTCCTCGGATCACCACCCCCGCGGCTTGTAGTTCCTCGGATCACCACCCTCGCGGCTAGAAGTTCCTCGGATCACCACCCCCAGGCTAGAAGTTCCTCGGATCACCACCCCCTAGGCTAGAAGTTCCACGGATCATTACCCCAGCGTCTTGTAGTTCCTCGGATCACCACCCCCGCGGCTTGTAGTTCCTCGGATCACCACCTCCGCGGCTTGTAGTTCCTCGGATCACCACCCCGCGGCTAGTAGTTTCTCGGATCACCACCCCCGCGGCTTGTAGTTCCTCGGATCACCACCTCCGCGGCTTGTAGTTTCTCGGATCACCATCCCCGCGGCTTGTAGTTCCTCGGATCACCACCCCCGCGGCTTGTAGTTCCTCGGATCACCACCCCCGCGGCTTGTAGTTCCTCGGATCACCATCCTCGCGGCTAGAAGTTCCTCGGATCACCACCCCAGCGGCTAGAAGTTCCTCGGATCACCAACCCCGCGGCTTGTAGTTCCTCGGATCACCACCCCCGCGGCTTGTAGTTCCTCGGATCACCACCCCCGCGGCCCGCAATTATAACCTTGCAGTGGGCTGTAAACAACATCCATTGTACTGTGTGGCTCATGGCTCAAGTGGTAGCGCCTTCGTCTGTCATCTGAAGGACCTGGGTTCGATCCTGGCACAAATGGAGACACTGGTCATATTTTCTTACACGTTTCACTACTCTTCATTTAGCAGTAAGTAGATCCCACTGCTGTGGCAAGATGATCACACGATGAATGAGACACCTTTCCAACATTTGGGTATTTTTATTGTGGAAACGTTTCTCCACACAGTGGCTTCTTCAGTCCAATGTAGAAAAGGTGGAATAAGAGGAGTTTGAGGTAATCAGTCACTCAGCCATGAGTCGATGTAAACACACTGACTCATGGTTGAGGGACTGACCACCTCAAAACTACGTCTTCAAGGGTGATGGACTGATTACATCGTCTTCACATCTCTGCTGCTTCTGCTAACTCTTCTGTACTTGACTGAAGAAGCCTACTGTGTAGACGAAACGTTTCCCAATAAAGATACCTAACTGCTGCACACAGCCTGGTTGACCAGGCAAGCACCAGACGAGCCTGGCCCATGGCCGGGCTCAGAGAGTAGATACTCTCGAAACTCTTCAAAGGTAAGGTATATCAAAGGTACGTGTCTTATCAACCTGTCGGTACTGAATACCATTTTCATGTTCATTAACCCTCACGGTTAATAACAACAAAGGACTGACGGAACACCGCAGTAGGCCTACTGGCCCGGACTAGGCAGTTCCACAACCACTCATATACCAGCCCAATATCCATAAGTAAAAAGCATACTAAGCCGCCATTAGTGAACGGAGGCAGGATCCTCCACCCAATAACTGCTATGAATGATCCCACACGGGTTTAACGTTTCACATAGATAATTAAAAAAAATACAATGTAGTCGAGTTCCTCGTAGTGTATTTCCCTCAGCCTCAGCACCAGTCTGGTTGTAAACCTTTGGATCTTCTCTAGTTTCTTGACGCGCTTGGCCAGGTGCGGGTTCCATGCTGGTGAAACATACGTAGGAATGAACACTGCAGCAGACCTACTGGCCCAAACTAGACAAGTTCCTAAACCAACCATTCCCACCCATCCACTCGTACAGTCTTTTCCCAAAGCTTCCCAAGAATTACCTTCAATACCTCATTGTATATTATCACTAATAAAGCTTTATTAGGTTAATGAAAGCTGTTATTTGCTTAGCTGATCGAGAGAGAGAGAGAGAGAGAGAGAGAGAGAGAGAGAGAGAGAGAGAGAGAGAGAGAGAGAGAGATACAGAGAGACATAGAATACTGCACCACACACCAAGTTAATCCCCGGGAAATAAAAGATCATAAAACAAAGCCTCGGCCCCAACACCACGACCCACTGACACCCCAGGATAACCCACCCAACCACCCACCCGCCCGCCCACTGCCACCTCACCTACGGCACGCTGCCATTCCCAATTAGAAGTGTGATTAGTGGTTGTCCCCTGGTTAGAATGTAATTGAACCAGGAGAGAACTGAGACTACGTGGTTCCTTGTTAGGTGGTCCCTTGTTAGATGGTTCCCTTGTTAGGTGGTTCCCTTGTTAGGTGGTTCCCTTGTTAGGTGGTTCCCTTGTTAGGTGGTCCCTTTTTAGGTGGTTCACTTGTTAGGTCTACATGGAGGACATTCCGGGGATCAACGCCCCAGAGGCCCAGTCCAGTGGTCCCTTGTTAGGTGGTCCCTTGTTACCTTTACCTTTGATATACCTTTGAAGAGTTTCGAGAGTATCTACTCTGAGCCGGGCCAGGCTCGTCTGGTGCTTGCCTGGTCAACCAGGTTGTTGCTGCTGGAGGCCCGCTGACCCACATAGGTGGCACCTTGTTAGGCGCTTCCCTTGTTAGGTGGTCTCTTGTTAAGTGATAAGTCTACCTGGAGGGCATATCAGGGATCAACGCCCTCGCGGCCAGGTCCAGTGGTCCCTTGTTAGGTGGTCCCTTGTTAGGTGGTCCCTTGTTAGATGGTCCCTTGTTAGATGGTTCCTTGTTAGGTGGTCCCTTGTTAGGTGGTCCCTTGTTAGGTGGTCCCTTGTTAGGTGGTCCCTTGTCAGGTGGTCCCTGGTCCCAGGGCTGCGGGAGTAAGAAACTCTAGAAATTAGCATCAAAGATGTGGTCCCCACGAGATTTTACCCTCGAAAACACAACTCAGTGAGTACACACACACAAAAAAAAAAAAACCCACAGGCCAAGTGTCTAACGACAAGTGCCTTTGACAAATGGTAATTAACTTAGAGTAGCGACCAGCTAAGAAGTGGGCCCAGGAGCTGTGAATTCACCCGTGCAACCACAAATAGGTGAGTACACACACACACACACACAGGTCCTTGAAGAAGCTGTCAAAAACTGTGGCAAGTTGTGAACGACACACACAGTGATAACCAACCAGACCACCGCAATAAGACAAGAGAGGGCTGGAGAGGGTTGCGAGTGGGCGAGGTGGGTTGGAGGTAGAGGAAAGGCGAGTGATGGGTGGGCCGGAGGCAGAGGAGAGGTGGGTTGTGGGTGAACGAGATGGGTGCAAGAAGTGGGTGTAGAGAGGGTTAAGGACTTTGAAAATAGAATAACTCTCAAAGCCTGTCACAGGTATGCTACAAGAATGACCGCACCTCCATTTTCCCCTCCTTCCAATCCCTCTCTCTCTTTCCCGTCCTTCTCACCGCCGCTGTCCCATCCCCTTGTTGATCTATGCGATTCTCTTTCACAAAAGTCATCCACAGTGCCTTCCGTGGTCAATAAAGAGCGGTGAGTGGGCAGGCAGGAGGTGGCAGTCAGGCCACCGTCTTGCGATAATTACTTAGCTAATACAACCATTCATTATCTGCTCAATTATCAGCGAATTACAGCTAATACTGTCACACCGGGGAGTCTTGTTCACTCATGACCTGCCCTCCTACATTGTACAATCGCGCGCCACAGTCTATATTAACAATCACTTGCAGGTTCTCGTGTGTTTGCGGTCATAAGACTGTACCAACTGTGTCCCACACTGGGAGTCCAACACACCGTGTCATTGAACAACCATGCAGAGTGAAAACCATATAAAATCAAAACTTATACAAGAATCATGTCATACAGTGTCATTAATATGTATACAAGTGTAATACAAGTCATCATTATTTGGTACAACAGTAATCCTACATGACACTACACCTAGTTTAATTCCCGCTGACTCGCTATTCTCATCAAGGATATACAAAAAGAGACGTGTATACCTCAGTGTATTTACGAGAGCTCAAGAATACGTTAATCCCTATTTTAGAGACTAAAGTATTCCTAACTGCCTGTGAGCAGGGTGTGTGCAGCCTTAATGACCCTCGTGTAGTCAATAAGGCTTTAAACCCAATTAACCAGCCGACCATCCTCATTACGTGCTGTAAATACTCCGAGGTCTTAATGTAACATGATTATGTACGAGGTCACACACACGAATACAAGTTACTGACAAAGGGATGAAAGGAAAATTTTATGAATTCCTTCTAATATTGGCTTCCCAGAGCATGATAAAGTAGATGTATTGGTTAAACTAGCAATAAGTAAATATAATGTCAAATGTAATTTTAATTTTTCAAACCAAAATTTAAAAACTATACTTAGAAGACAACATGTAAACAAGTATGAAGAAAGAAATAGCAATAAAAGGCGTGATCGTAAACATGAAAATAATATCACAGTGAAAACAGGAAATAAAACCTGAGCGCTTCCATGTGTTTACACACATATATGTAATTACACACATATCTGAGACTGTGTGTGTAATTACATGAAATCGCTCAGGTTTTATTTCCTATTTTCACTGTGATATATTTTCAAGTTTGAAGAGGTAGAAGAGTATAGATAGGAACTAGCAGATGTACTGCCCATCATAACACCCTTTAAGATCAAGCCTTTGTCAAAGGAAGAATGTATAGAATGATTCTCAAGGTTGTATACAATAATTTCGCAAAAAATCATTCTGAACCTAACGAAAAAAATATATTTCACTGTGTTTATTATTAGATTATTGTAAACTTATCTGAAATACATTTAGTTGGATTAAGCTAAATTGCGCTTGTTATAATAAGGTTAGGTAAGTTTTCTAAGGTTCTTTTGGTACAAAATAATTAATTTTTACATTAACATAAATGACAAAAATTATATCTTTAAACGTATAAGAGAAAATTTTAGAAAGGACTTAATTTTAAATGTTCTTATTAATTGAGTTTTACCTATTCGGCACGACATTATATACACTAGTGTCCACTAGGTACGTGGATGATGTTAGATGAGAGCATTCTGACCTAGTGACACATTTTTGTAATAGTAATGATAATTTTCCAAGCTAGTATTAACAAATTACACTTAGACGATGACCTACAAAACGAAGAGTGTATTATATGACAGAACTGCGACATCTTAATGATGTAACAATACCCAGTGGTGTCTGACGAAGACCCATTTTCACCTCTGTAATCCTGGTTTTTAGCACTACTCTTCACGTACATGTATTGTGAACACACTACTAATAAAATTTGAAGTATTAAGGTATTAAAATGCTTGCATAAACATTACATTTGTACACATTATTATTATTATTAGTAGTAGTAGTAATGTACAGTATTACATTTCACATAAGGGAGAAAGAAGAGACGAAGAAAGGCTAAGAACGATACTAGGATCTGCATGAGAGTGTCATCCATTGAGGACACGGCAAATCTCCAAGAAGATGTAAACCAAATTTTCCAATGGGCAACAGAGAACAATATGATGTTCAATGAAGACAAATTCCAACTACTCCGTTATGGAAAACTGGAGAAAATAATAGCTAGGACTGAGTATATTACAAACTCTAATCACACAATAGAGCGGAAAAGTAATGTGAAGGACCTGAGAGTGGTAATGTCTGAAGACCTCACCTTCAAGGACCACAACAATGCCACTATCACATCTGCGAGGAAACTGATAGGATGGATAATGAGAACATTCAAGACAAGAGATGCCAAGCCAGTGATGATCCTTTTTAAATCACTTGTTCTCTCTAGGCTAGAATACTGCTGTACATTAACATCCCCATTCAAGACAGGTGAAATTGCAGATCTAGAGAATGTACAGAGAACCTTTACTGCACGTATAAGTTCCATCAAACACCTTAACTACTGGGAACGACTGGAAGCACTGACTTGTACTCACCGGAGCGCAGGCGAGAGAGATGCATCATAATCTACACCTGGAAGATCCTGGAGGACTGGTCCCTAATCTGTACACAGAAATCACACCCTACGAAAGCAAAAGACTTGGCAGGCGACGTAACGTACCCCCAGTGAAAAGTATTGGCGCCATTAGTACACTAAGAGAAAACACAATAAGTGTCCGGGGCCCAAGACTGTTCAACAGCCTCCCACCAGCCATAAGGGGAATTACCAGTAGACCTCTGGTTGTCTTCAAGAGGGAGCTGGACAGATACCTAAAGTCAGAGCCGGATCAGCCGGGCTGTGGTTCGTACGTTGGACTACGTGCGGCCAGCAGTAACAGCCTCGATGATCCACGAGGCCTGGTCATGGACCGGGCTGTAGGAGCGTTGATTTCCGGAATACTCTCCAGGTAGCAGGTGGTGTTACTTACAAAGATGGAGCAGCAGGTGGAGGTGTTACAAAGATGAAGCAGAGGGTAGAGAGGTTACTTACATGGCACCAACGTAGAGTGTGTCCCGGGACTCGTCCATGTGGAAGGTGCGGTAGTAGAGTCGTCCACATGAGAACTCTCGCACGTGGTCTGTAAGGAGACACAACAACGACATCATTAGAACCATTCATATCTAATACGCCTAGATACATCTGCAGTGTGTGGCTACCATATAACATGCATCAGGTAATGAAATCTGTCAGAGCCAGGAGACTTCAGTAGGCTCATAAGAATACCTGTTTGGAGGGACATTTCAACTGTCGTATCTACGCGCCTCTGGCAAGAGTGTGATAGTGTGAATGATGGGGAAAGTGTTTTTTTTTCGGGTCACCTTACTTAGGTGGGAGACGGTCAGTAATAATATCTTTGATAATTGTGAAAAATCGCCAAAGCGCTTGGAATTTCACTATTTTTTTCAGTGGTTGTTTTGCATGTATATATATATATATATATATATATATATATATATATATATATATATATGGATCAGAGACCTTGGGATCATGGGGAAAAAAATGCAAAACGTTTCCTTAAAGAACTGGGTTCCAGACTCATCGAGACCACCCGGGACCCGAGGGCAGCCACTTTCATGTTCCAGCGCCTCAGCGTGGCCATCCAGAGGGGAAATGCGTGCTGCATACTGGGTTCGCGTCCGGCTTCGGAGGAGCTGGAGGAGATTCATAATCTTTGATATATTGTACCAATGTATTCATGTTCATGTTTTCTGTCAATGTATTCTGTCTATTAATAAAGCACTCATATAACATATATAGGGGGTGGTAGGAGAAGAAAATATTCAAACAGCTCCGGGGAGAACCTCGAGTTCTCCCTGAGGTACGTTTATTGTCTTCTCTGAGGATAAGGGTCCCCAGTAAAGTTCTAAAGGTGGTACCTCCCTATATATATTTGTTGTTAAATATATATATATATATATATATATATATATATATATATTAATTATTACTCTTTTGTAAAATTAATATTTAAACACATTAAGATAAATGTATTACTGAACAAAATATAGACTTTAAACTATAATAATAATAATAATATATATATATATATATATATATATATATATATATATATATATATATATATATATATATATATATATATATATATATATACACCTTTGATATACCTTTGAAGAGTTTCGAGAGTTTATCTACTCTCTGAGCCCGGCTCGTCTGGTGCTTGCCTGGTCAACCAGGCTGTTGCTGCTGGAGGCCCGCTGCCCCACATATCCATCACAGCCTGGTTGATCTGGCACCCGATGAAGATACTTGTCCAGTTTCCTCTTGAAGGCTTCTACACTGGTTCCAGCCGTGTTTCGGATATATATATATATATATATATATATATATATATATATATATATATATCGTGGAGAATAGGTAAAACCAGTGGTGTTGTAAGGGTGGGGGCGGGCCGCCCTGGGTGACACCATCAAGGGGGTGACACCATAGAGCCTCTAAAGAAGGTGACACTAATGCACAAAACATTGCTGCACCAACATAAGAGAAGAAATCCTTTGTTTCTATATAGCCTCTTATGGGATTACAGAGTACAAATAGGCCTATGTAGGGAAAATCATTGATTTTGATGATACGATAGATGATTTTGCAGGATTGAAGGCAAGGAAATGTAAGATGAGATTCAGTGAGATGTTACCTGTACTCAAGGTCACTGAGATGTTACCTGTACTCAAGGTCACTGAGATGTTACCTGTACTCAAGGTCACTGAGATGTTACCTGTACTCAAGGTCACTGAGATGTTACCTGTACTCAAGGTCACTGAGATGTTACCTGTACTCAAGGTCACTGAGATGTTACCTGTACTCAAGGTCACTGAGATGTTACCTGTACTCAAGGTCACTTGAGATGTTACCTGTACTCAAGGTCACTGAGATGTTACCTGTACTCAAGGTCACTGAGATGTTACCTGTACTCAAGGTCAAATCGGAACTAGTGTTTCTCTGATATTACAATGTTTTTTTTTTCATTTTTTAAGTTTTTTCTTTTTGCATTGTTAAAGATGAATAAATGTAGGATCTGTCGCCTGTACTCAAAGTGGTATTTGAGTTTATGTTTCCTCAATATTAGTACGATTATTTATTTTATCATTAATAAAGTTGAGAAGTATTATTTATATATATATATATATATATATATATATATATATATATATATATATATATATATATATATATATATATATATATATATTCTAGGTAGTAGGTTGGTAGACAGCAACCACCCAGGGAGGTACTACCGTCCTGCCAAGTGAGTGTAAAACGAAAGCCTGTAATTGTTTTACATGATGGTAGGATTGCTGGTGTCTTTTTTCTGTCTCATAAACATGCAAGAGTTCAGATATGTCTTGTTACTTCTACTTACACTTATGTGACACTACACATGCATGTACAAGCATATATATATAAACACACCCCTCTGGGTTTTCTTCTATTTTCTTACTAGTTCTTGTTCTTATTTCCTCTTATCTCCATGGGAAAGTGGAACAGAATTCTTCCTCCGTAAGCCATGCGTGTCGTAAGAGGCGATAAAAATGCCGGGAGCAAGGGGCTAGTAACCCCTTCTCCTGTATATATTAATAAATGTAAAAGGAGAAACTTTCGTTTTTCCTTTATATATATATATATATATATATATATATATATATATATATATATATATATATATATATATATATATACTAATTACTTGATTAGTTCTAGTTTACTAAGAGTGTTTTAATTATACATTTTGATTATATATAAAAATTGGAAATGGATAAAAGATATGACTCATAATTACAATTTAATTTAATTTAATTTACATTATACAATGTAAATTAAAAATTTACATTGTATAAAGGTGTATATATGTCATGATGCAGGACGGTGAGAGTTGGGGGGGTGATGGTAGGGAGGGTGACAGGGAGAAGAATGGGGAGGGGTAAGGTGGTGGATGATGGGGAGGGTGCAGGGAATCAACACTGCTGAGAGAGGTGCAGGTGTTGTGTACTCACCCCTCACCTAGGTTGAGCATAGTTCTTGGCCCCGCCTTGTATCTCAAACAGATCAACATTACTAGTTCCTAGCACTTGCTGGGCCTCGCCATACCTACCCTACACCAACAGCTCCTTTCAAGGCAGGTGAAATCCCAGAAGTGGAGCCTGCACAGACAACCTTCACTACCTGACTAAATTCAGTCAAGCATCTACATTACTGAAACACCTGAAGTTCATGCAACTCTACTTCAAACGTAGCTACGCGAGAACGATATATAATTACACCTGGAAAATTCTGGAAATACTGGTCCAAAACCTACACACTGAGATCACTCCCTGCGAGAGCAAGAGCCTTGGAAAACTGTGCTTAATACCCCTAATGAAAAGTAGGGACGTGATAACTCAATAAGTGTAAAGGGACCAACACTCTTCAACACTATCTCTTTTCATATATAAGAGCAATTACCAGCAAACCCTTTATCTTTAAGAGGTTATTTAAGCGTTTGAAGTAGTTCCTGATCAGCCAGGCTGTGGTACATATGTTGTCCTCCGTGTGGCTTAGGCTTACACCAAAAATCTGGAGGCCTGGCCTGAGCTGGCCTGAGACCGGGCCGCGAAGGCAGTAATTACCTGGAATCGTTTTCAGGTAACCTAAAGCTGATCTTGAGGTAACCATCTCGACGTCTTATCACCATGAGGCTGAAAAATGAATTCCTAATGTCCGTATTGATATCTACGTCGGATGGCGGAGTCTCCCTGTAGCTCTAAGAACATGTATCCACTAATTCTCCGAGTATCTTGTACGTCATGATCATCTCCCGCTCTTGTTCTCCTATCCTTCCGAGTATTCAGATTAAGCTACCTTTGATATACCTTTGATGAGTTTCTAGAGTCTTTCTACTCCCGGAGCTCTGCCATGGGCCAGGCTATAGTACAAGTGTTTCCTCGTGGTGCCTTCACCACAGTCTTGTCGAAGGAGTAACAAACTTTTATAACCAAAACGTTTCTCTCTGTGTTTAGTTTTCATCAACTCTACCCTTAATAAGTCTCCCCAGAGTAGGACAACTCTCGAAAGCCTTCAAAAGGTATATCAAAGGTATATTGGTATACTAACACATACTTGTAGAACGCGTGTCTTCTACACCAGCGTGGAGAGTACAACATGGGACCGACCCCCTCAATGCTGCTGGTGAGTGCCGCTGTAATCACTCGACGCAGCCCACAACACAAACAATTGATATACATTTCACATGAAAACCAAATATAATTACGCTAAAAACATCCAATCTCCCTCCCTCCCTCCCTCCCTTCCCCCCGTCCATAAAAAAAAAGAGGCTGTGTTTCCACGCTGACAAAGATACTCATTGTATCAGCGCGAGGCAGGCCAGCGAGGCAGGCCAGCGAGGCAGGTCAGTGAGGCAGGCCAGCGAGGCAGGCCAGCGAGGCAGGCCAGCGAGGCAGGCCAGCGCACACGCAAAAATCTCTGACAATCAATAACAATTACTCCAAGCAGCGAAACAAAAACAAATAAACAAACTAGCGCATGAACACGCAAACGCAAATACACACACATACACAGACGCAGACACATACGCAGACATATACAAATACAGACATACACACACACACACATACACACACACACACACACTATATAGACAGGAAGAACAAATGGAAACGACAACATGGCACTGTTGTCCAAATTTATTAGATGCGGAGGCCAGCCCGGCTTTAATTGATGCTGCGATTGCAATAAACTGTTGAGAGAGAGAGAGAGAGAGAGAGAGAGAGAGAGAGAGAGAGAGAGAGAGAGAGAGAGAAAGTGAGAATGAGAGCGAGCGAGAGAGAGAGAGAGGATAGATGGGACGAGGGAAGAATTAGACCGAAATAACCCCTTATGAAAACTGAAGATAAATTAGTGAAGACAAGAGAGCCAGGGAGAAGCCGGAGTGCAACAAGTAGCGTAAGAGATAACTTAATTAGTGTAAAGGGACCAAGACTTCGACTCTCTCTCTCTATATACAAAGAAAATTACCACACACCTTTAACTGTCTTCACCTTTAAGCTGCTCCTGAACAACCAGACTGTTGGGCATACTAAAAATACCAACAACCTGCTTAACTGGCTTCCAGTGTTGTACCCTCGCAGTCCAGCTTGAAGCCATACTTCCCTGCTGACTGTTAGATCAACCAGACTATGGCTACCGGCAACCTGCAACCAATCACAGATATTATAAACTACTGTTGTAAGACGGCCAAACACCAGATCAACGAGGCTGTGATAGCTATGTGATGCAGCCGGCTAGCAAACAGCCTGCTGGAAGAGGGAAGGCTGGCCCCAGGCTGGTCTGCAAAGCTGTAAAAAACCTCTCGGAACTGATCATAGGTATGTTAAAGGTAGGTAGTAACCAGGATCCTCTTGAAAACTCTTGCTCCTGCAAACTCTCTGATATCAGTTGCTAGCAGGCTGAAGAGTCGGCTAACATAATTATTCCCAGGTCTTTCACGTGTTCCTTTCGTTCTATTTAACGATTCTCTTGAGTTTTATATACAGTGTTCTCCACTGCCCACTGGAAAACACTACTTATATCTCCCTGCAACTTTTCCGCGTCTTTTACCGTAGTGACTTTCATGCTTATTTTAGTGGCATCTGCAAATTATATTATAAAACTGTGACGTGTATTTTTATTTATATCTGCTATGAGGATGAGAAACAACAGCGGTGTCAGGACGGTGCCTTGAGGTACTGAGCTTTTTACCTCCCTGATGCTGGATTTTGCTGTTTACTACTACCCTTTGCGTTCTGTGTTAGAAACCTGAAAATCCATCTGCGTATCTTCCTAGTTATGTCAATCGCCCTCATTTTGTGTGCAATCACCCCATGATCGTATCTGTCAAACGCCTCTGCAAAAATCTACGTGTATCACAACTGTGTTTTCGTTTTCTTCCAGCATCTTCGTAATTCTGTCATAGTGGTTTAGCAGTTGTGACAGGCATGATTGACCAGTTCTAAAACTGTGCTGGTTTGAGTTATGCAGATTGTGGTGTTCCATGAGCTTTGTAATTTGACATCTCATTACTCTTTCGAAGATTTTTATGACCAGCCACCACCATCCCCAAAACTAACTGCCACTAACAACAGCTCTGCCACCAACACCCATACTGCCACCACCCCCACCCCCCCACAGTGCCACCTTGTCTCCTGATATCTGCTAGTAACAGTCTTGGACTACGGATGTTGACACAGTGTTGTCTGGATGTAAACTAGAGTCGTAACGCCGACAAGTGCTGATAAAGACACTAATTCCAGTGACGTCCTCTATTAGTACATCGCTTTCATGGGCGACTTTTTCAAATTTATGTACTTGATAAAGCCCACCCATGGGTGAAACCTCGTACCAACAAAAAGATTTCACTGAAATTACTGTCTATCACTACAATGATATATTACTGTGCCCTTTCACTTGGTCTATTTTACACGTCCTATATCTCTCACTCCAGTACATTGTCAAGGTAGTTAGTGTATGCTGAGGTCCCGTCTGGTAAGTATCTTCCATGTATAAATGTAGATATTATCAGAATCTCTCCCATGTCCGTTCCACGGAGCACAGTCCAGGTGCTTTGAAACGTTCCCAGTAATTCAGATGTTTTATGGGCAGTATGCGGGCAATAAGCGACCTCGGTAACTTAGTGAGCTCTAATACCTCTCCTGCCTTGAACAAGGCTGTGAGCACCGTTCAATGTTCCAGACGTGAGTGCTCAAGTGATTTGAACAGTACCGTCATTGTTGTGATCCTTGTTTTGAAAGTTCTCATTATCCTGGCCTTTGCTGCATTTACCTGTGTTCTTTAAATGATAACCACTTCTCACCTGCACCACTATCTACCTGGTGTCTACCTGGAGAATGTTCCGGAGGTCAACGCCCCCTCGGCCCAGTTCCAGACCAACATCGTCAACACCACAACCTGCCTCAACTTTCTGCACCACCACCATCACTGCCTGCGCTATCACTGCCAGGTCTGTGCCCTACCACCACCACCACCATCACTGCCTGCGCTATCACTGCCAGGTCTGTGCCCACCACCACCACCACCACTACAACCACAACGTCTACCCCACCCATGACACTGCTTTTAAAGTTCAACAATCGATGGAGGAAATCTTTAAGGTTACAGAGTTTAAAGTTGAGGTATAATACCAGGCATAAGTACTCTTGGTGCCTGCACACTACCACCACCACCACCACCACCACTATAACCATCACTCTCACCAAAATCACCATTATAACCTCCAATAGTCTCTTCACCACCACCACCACCATGTTTCATGTATCATCACATGGTGATGGTTGCATGTATCACATGGTGATGGTTGCATGTATCACATGGTGATGGTTGCATGTATCACATGGTGATGGTTGCATGTATCACATGGTGATGGTTGCATGTATCACATGGTGATGGGCTTGCATGTATCACATGGTGATGGTTGCATGTATCACATGGTGATGGTTGCATGTATCACATGGTGATGGTTGCATGTATCACATGGTGATGGTTGCATGTATCACATGGTGATGGTTGCATGTATCACATGGTGATGGTTGCATGTATCACATGGTGATGGTTGCATGTATCACATGGTGATGGTTGCATATATCACATGGTGATGGTTGCATGTATCACATGGTGATGGTTGCATATATCACATGGTGATGGTTGCATATATCACATGGTGATGGTTGCATGTATCACATGGTGATGGTTGCATGTATCACATGGTGATGGTTGCATGTATCACATGGTGATGGTTGCATGTTCATGGTGATGGTTGCATTATCACATGGTGATGGTTGCATGTATCACATGGTGATGGTTGCATATATCACATGGTGATGGTTGCATTATCACATGGTGATGGTTGCTATCACATGGTGATGGTTGCATGTTTCACATGGTGATGGTTGCATGTTTCACATGGTGATGGTTGCATGTTTCACATGGTGATGGTTGCATATATCACATGGTGATGGTTGCATTTCACATGGTGATGGTTGCATTATCACATGGTGATGGTTGCATGTATCACATGGTGATGGTTGCATGTATCACATGGTGATGGTTGCATGTATCACATGGTGATGGTTGCATGTTTCACATGGTGATGGTTGCATATACATGGTGATGGTTGCATGTATCACATGGTGATGGTTGCATGTATCACATGGTGATGGTTGCATATATCACATGGTGATGGTTGCATGTATCACATGGTGATGGTTGCATGTATCACATGGTGATGGTTGCATGTATCACATGGTGATGGTTGCATGTATCACATGGTGATGGTTGCATGTATCACATGGTGATGGTTGCATGTATCACATGGTGATGGTTGCATGTATCACATGGTGATGGTTGCATGTTTCACATGGTGATGGTTGCATGTATCACATGGTGATGGTTGCATGTATCACATGGTGATGGTTGCATGTATCACATGGTGATGGTTGCATTATCACATGGTGATGGTTGCATTATCACATGGTGATGGTTGCATGTATCACATGGTGATGGTTGCATGTTCACATGGTGATGGTTGCATGTATCACATGGTGATGGTTGCATGTTCACATGGTGATGGTTGCATGTATCACATGGTGATGGTTGCATGTATCACATGGTGATGGTTGCATGTATCACATGGTGATGGTTGCATGTATCACATGGTGATGGTTGCATGTTTCACATGGTGATGGTTGCATGTATCACATGGTGATGGTTGCATGTATCACATGGTGATGGTTGCATGTTTCACATGGTGATGGTTGCATGTATCACATGGTGATGGTTGCATGTATCACATGGTGATGGTTGCATGTATCACATGGTGATGGTTGCATGTATCACATGGTGATGGTTGCATGTATCACATGGTGATGGTTGCATATATCACATGGTGATGGTTGCATGTATCACATGGTGATGGTTGCATGTTCACATGGTGATGGTTGCATGTATCACATGGTGATGGTTGCATGTATCACATGGTGATGGTTGCATATATCACATGGTGATGGTTGCATGTATCACATGGTGATGGTTGCATGTTTCACATGGTGATGGTTGCATGTTTCACATGGTGATGGTTGCATGTATCACATGGTGATGGTTGCATGTTTCACATGGTGATGGTTGCATATATCACATGGTGATGGTTGCATGTATCACATGGTGATGGTTGCATGTATCACATGGTGATGGTTGCATGTATCACATGGTGATGGTTGCATGTATCACATGGTGATGGTTGCATGTTTCACATGGTGATGGTTGCATGTATCACATGGTGATGGTTGCATATATCACATGGTGATGGTTGCATGTTTCACATGGTGATGGTTGCATGTTTCACATGGTGATGGTTGCATGTTTCACATGGTGATGGTTGCATGTTTCACATGGTGATGGTTGCATGTTCACATGGTGATGGTTGCATGTTTCACATGGTGATGGTTGCATGTATTCCCACCCCTGGCAGCTGGTCTGTGACGAAGCCTCCAGGTTGACGTACTCGTCAGTCAGGTTGCTGGTGTTCGCAACTGTCACCCCCCAGAATTATAACCACAGTTAAACTCCCAAAAATTGCAAACAGATAACAGACTGGCCAGGAGAGTTTGCCGGATCCTATCCATTTCCCTATTAAAGATAGCCAGGTTAACCAGGCCATCCACTAGGAAACCTGGTCTTGGACAGAGCCGCGGGGGCGTTCACCCTCGGAATACTCTCCAGGTAGGTAGAAGACAGATCTGATGAAGAGCCTTGAAGCCTTGATGTAAGATGAGTTATCTTAGTGAAATTAAGAACATTAGGAACCTTCGGTGAGTTCCGAGAGTGTTTCTACTCCCAGAGACCGGCTTCGGGATAGGCTCGTCTTCGCCCTTGATTTCTGGGAGTATTTTGCAGTGTATCAAGACTCCTGTAACGTCAGTGTGCAGCCCTTGCAACATTGTTACTCCCAGGTCTCGTGCATTGCTTTTTTCACTCTATACACTATACCTGGTGCACTTATTTCATTTTCCTCCTCCCATGATGCTCCTCCTTTTCTCCTCTTGCTCCTGCAATCGTCCTCCTCCGTGCCCATTGTGTGTGGGTACGCTGCTCTTCAGTTACGTTAAGAGTCTATAAAATTTGGTTTACGTGACCATATACAAGATCTTTCCCACCCCCTCCTTCCCTCATCCTCACTATCACCTTCCCCAACTCCCATCTCCCTCACCATCACCCCCTCTCTTACCCTTTACGTTCTTCACACAATCGACTACCCCCACCCCATGTCCCCACCTTCCCCTTCTCTCCTCCCGCGTCTACACCTTCTCCATCCACCTTGTCTCTGACATTTGCTGGATCACTTTACTACAGACTTCCACTAGTGCAACAACAATGTTAACTTACTTGCCGACAGTTTCGGGAAGTGGGAGACGTTACCGCTCCAACAGCCTGGTGCCAGACCAGGCCTCCTGGTGCCAGACCAGGCCTCCTGGTGCCAGACCAGGCCTCCTGGTGCCAGACCAGGCCTCCTGGTTGATGGCCCGATCAACCAGGCAGGTGATGCTAATAGCACGCAGTCCAACGTAGGCACCACAGCCCAGCTGACCAGGGACTAACTTCAGAAACTTATCAAATTCCCCTTTCAAGAGAGTCAAGAGTGTTGGTAATTCTCTTTATGCACGAAGGGAGGGTGTTGAAAAGTCAAGGTTTCCTTACAGTTATTGAGTTCTCTTTAAATATGCTCATGTTGTACCTGCTTTGCATAAGAGGTATTTTTGCACCGTCTACCAAGCCTCTTGCTCTCGCAGGGAGTAATTTGTGTGTGTAGATTTGGGAAAAATCCCTCCATAATTTTCCAGGTGTAAATTATGGTGTATATTGCTCGCCTACGTACCAGGGAGTAAGGTTTGATAGATTTCAGACTCTCCTAATAATTTAGGTGCTAGACTGAATTTATACCCACAGTGAAGGTTCTCTGTACATTCTCCAGCTTCGCGATTTCAGCTGCTTTAAAAAGTGGTTGTTGTATGAAGCAATATTCCAGTCTAGAGAAAACAAATAACTTAAAAAGAGTATAATCAGTGGCTTGGCACCTCTTGCCTCTATCACAACTGCAACAAAATGACACTAATATAATATTCAAACAAGGAGTGCAACTGATAACGATGACAGTCCTGGAGGTTTACCTGGAGAGGGTTTCGGGTGCTGACAGTCTCTAAGCCTGAATGTTGTGGACACTGACAGCCCCATTTAAGGCTGAAGAAATTTCACATGCGGAGAATGTGCGGTAAACATTCACTGACCGAATACATTAGATAACATTAAATTACTGAAAATACCTAAATATTTCACGCACCTCTTTCAGCACCATTACTCCTGAAATATAACAGAGGGACTGGCTTTGAATATGCATACTGAAATAACCTCTGAAGAGAACGGAAGACGCAGTGCAAAATACCCCCGATGAAAGGCCGAACACAAGAAATAATGTAATAATCATAAAGGAATCAAGACTTTCCAGCACTTATCAAATGCAATACAAAATGAATTACCATCAGACCGTAAACGATCTTCAAGCAGTCTACCTGGAGGGTGTTCCGGGGGTCAACGCCCCCGTGGCCCAGTCCTTCATCGGTAACTGGTTATTTTTTTTATTGTTTCCAAGTTAGCCAAGCTGTGGTATCTACGCTGGATTACCAGCTGTAAACACCAACAGCCTGACAGCTCAGTGAATCAAACAGGAAGCCTGGTCAAAGACCGTCCTCCTTCATCCTGTTCACTGACGCTCTTCTCTATCTTGCCCTGCCTTCCTGTCTCTCCAGGGCAAGGAGAGGCAGGTGAGCTGCCTTCCTGTCTCTCCAGGGCAAGGAGAGGCAGGTGAGCTGCCTTCCTGTCTCTCCAGGGCAAGGAGAGGCAGGTGAGCTGCCTTCCTGTCTCTCCAGGGCAAGGAGAGGCAGGTGAGCTGCCTTCCTGTCTCTCCAGGGCAAGGAGGCAGGTGAGCTGCCTTCCTGTCTCTCCAGGGCAAGGAGAGGCAGGTGAGCTGTCTCTCTGTCTCTCCAGGGCAGGAAGAGGCAGGTGAGCTCCCCCACCTACACCACCTATATGGTATGAATGCGTGGGTGGTGCGTGGGTAGTAGAGCTGCCTTCCTGTCTCTCCAGGGCAAGGAGAGGCAGGTGAGCTGTCTCTCTGTCTCTCCAGGGCAGGAAGAGGCAGGTGAGCTCCCCCACCTACACCACCTATATGGTATGAATGCGTGGGTGGTGCGTGGGTAGTAGAGCTGCCTTCCTGTCTCTCCAGGGCAAGGAGAGGCACGTGAGCTGCCTGTCTCTCCAGGGCAAGGAGAGGCAGGTGAGCTGCCTTCCTGTCTCTCCAAGGCAAGGAGAGGCAGGTGAGCTGCCTTCCTGTCTCTCCAGGGCAGGGAAAGACAGGTGAGCTGTCTCTCTGTCTCTCCAGGGCAGGAAGAGGCAGGTGAGCTCCCCACCTACACAAGACTCACTGCCACCACCTGTAATTGCCACTCACGTCACTATCACTCATCATCATCTCGCTCTCTGCCATTTCCATCACTCGTGATAGGGAGAAGGAAGGATGAGAGCGAGGGAGGAGGAAGGAAGAATACTATGGAGGGAAGAAGTGTAAGAAGGAGCGATGAGGGAAAGAGTGTGAGGGAGAGGTCAAAGGAATGATGGAGAGGGTCCAGAGGAGGCTGAAGAAGAAATCAAGTGATGGCTGACCAAACATACTGTTATTGACCAATCACCGTGTTGAAGACAAGAACAACACGCAACGCTCCACCAATCATGATGCAGTGGCAAAGACAAACACCAGCCGTTTTTGGCCAGTCATAGACCACAGCAACATGTGACGCCCACCAATCACAATGCAAGAGTAAAGCAAACAACCTGCTTCTAACTAATCAGATCCATGGAGACGAGAGAACTAATGATTTCCAACCAATCACAATGCAGGAAGAAGATAAACACAAGTTTCTAGACCAATAAGGAGCCGGTTCGACCCTGTGACAGAGCTGTCAATACACCATTATCTGGGAATGTCCTCTGACCGAGAGAAGCGTTATTATAGGTGTACGTAACACCATTTATGTGTCAGGACTGACTACTGCCACCTGTCCATGCTGATCCAACACTCATATCTACGTCAGGTACTAATAAAAGTCTATCGATCACCCGTCAACGGATTCTACAAAGGCCATCGACTGTCTGCGCCCATCCAATGATCTGCATTTGCAAGAGTCTGGAGGAACTGGTACCATATCTGCATCTGAAGTCGCTCCCTGCGAAAGCAAGAGGCTCAGAAGACGGGGCAAAATACAGCCAATGAAGAAGCAGAAGTGCCATGAGTTAAGTGTGATGGAACCAAGAGCTTGTAACTCTCCCTTCATACACAGGAACCCCAGTCATACATTCAGACCCTTGGCTAACTTCAGGAGCTTTAATAAATTCTCATGTTAGTTCTCAATCAGTAGGAGCATTGCTTGTCGATGAAACTTAAGAAAGTCCAGGAGCTACGACTCTATGACTGCAAATAAAAATTGCTATGATGCCTACCTGGGATTGTACGTGGCTAGCCACAACAGCATGCTTGAGCAGTCAGCCAGGGGGCACTGGTCTGGGACCCGGGTACAGGGAAAGTGGCCCTCCAAATGGTCTTTAAGTAACCATCAGGTGATGCTGTGTCAACATTTTCATAAAAGTCGAGGAAAATCCTCACACCCTCCTGCTGTATTTCAGTAATTCTGTCATAAAACTCTAGGTGATTGCTGAGACAAGACATGACATCTCTACACCCACATAAGTTGTCTTCTGTATCCACTCTCTCTTAGGCCAAGACATGCCATCTCTACACCCACATAAGTTGTCTTCTGTATCCACTTTCTCTTAGGCCCTCTGCTATTCTAATTATATTTTCTAGTATTTTAACTAACCAGCAAAATTGGTGTATAGTTTAGCGCTTCCTGCCTATTTCCCTCCTTGTATATTTTATATTGTGTGTCTGTGTGTGTTTTACTAAAAGTTATTATTCCTTAAAAAGCTCTTACGTGTCACAGAACGTGTGTTTTGCAAAAATTACTAAGTCGATTAGCCAGGTCAGTGCCACCAGACATGGCACACAGCCATTAACTGGGCGACTAAGCGCGTGCGAACGGTGCTGAATAACTCCCGCAGAATAACGAGACCAATTTCACGTCATGATTTACAAAGTCGAACTAAAATAACCCCCAAGGTAGGGTGGCAGAGGGGTCAGAGGTCACACTCTTGTGTCATGGGATGTCACTGTGGTGGTGAGCGCACTCCACCCTCCACCACCGGCTGAGTTCATCACAACCAGGCTGCTTCTGATGTAAGGTCACTCAGACCACTCGGCCGGACCGCTAAGTCAGCGGTCTCTCTCTCCAGCTGCTTGTCAACCACTTTAGCATACACCACCAGTATACACCACCACAGCACCAGTATACACCACCACAGCACCAGTATACACCACCACACCACCAGTATACAAACACACAAAAACACCAAGCACAGTATACACCACCACAGCACCAAGTATACACCACCACACCACCAGTATACACCACCACAGCACCAGTATACACCACCACAGCACCAGTATACACCACCACACCACCAGTATACACCACCACAGCACCAGTATACACCACCACAGCACCAGTATACCACACACACCAGTATACACACCACAGTATACACCACCACAGCACCAGTATACACCACCACACCACCAGTATACACCACCACAGCACCAGTATACACCACCACAGCACCAGTATACACCACCACAGCACCAGTATACACCACCACAGCACCAGTATACACCACCACAGCACCAGTATACACCACCACAGCACCAGTATACACCACCACAGCACCAGTATACACCACCACAGCACCAGTATACCACCACAGCACCAGTATACACCACCACAGCACCAGTACACACCACAGCACCAGTATACAGTATACACCACCACAGCACCAGTATACAGTATACTACACCACAGCACCAGTATACAGTATACACCACCACAGCACCAGTATACAGTATACACCAACAAAGCACCAGTATACAGTATACACCACCACAGCACCAGTATACTACACCACAGCACCAGTATACTACACCACAGCACCAGTATACACCACCACAGCACCAGTATACTACACCACAGCACCAGTATACACCACCACAGCACAAGTATACACCACCACAGCACCAGTATACTACACCACAGCACCAGTATACACCACCACAGCACAAGTATACACCACCACAGCACCAGTATACTACACCACAGCACCAGTATACTACACCACAGCACCAGTATACACCACCACAGCACAGTATACTACACCACCACGCACCAGTATACTACCACACCAGTATACTCACCGCACCAGTATACACCACCACAGCACAAGTATACACCACCACAGCACCAGTATACTACACCACAGCAGTACCATCAGTATACACCTTTCATAACACCTGGACCACCACCTTTTCATAGAGCACCATAGATCTGCTACACAATAGACCATCATAGGCCTGCTATACCATAGACCATCATTGGCCTGCTACACCATAGACCATCATTGGCCTGCTACACCATAGACCATCATTGGCCTGCTACACCATAGACCATCATTGGCCTGCTACACCATAGACCATCATTGGCCTGCTACACCATAGACCATCATAGGCCTGCTGCACCATAGACCATCATTGGCCTGCTACACCATAGACCATCATAGGCCTGCTACACCATAGACCATCATTGGCCTGCTACACCATAGACCATCATTGGCCTGCTACACCATAGACCATTGGCCTGCTACACCATAGACCATCATAGGCCTGCTACACCATAGACCATCATAGGCCTGCTACACCATAGACCATCATTGGCCTGCTACACCATAGACCATCATAGGCCTGCTGCACCATAGACCATCATTGGCCTGCTACACCATAGACCATCATAGGCCTGCTACACCATAGACCATCATTGGCCTGCTACACCATAGACCATCATTGGCCTGCTACACCATAGACCATCATAGGCCTGCTGCACCATAGACCATCATTGGCCTGCTACACCATAGACCATCATTGGCCTGCTACACCATAGACCATCATTGGCCTGCTACACCATAGACCATCATTGGCCTGCTACACCATAGACCATCATTGGCCTGCTACACCATAGACCATCATTGGCCTGCTACACCATAGACCATCATTGGCGTGCTACACCATAGACCATCATTGGCCTGCTACACCATAGACCATCATAGGCCTGCTACACCATAGACCATCATAGGCTTGCTACACCATAGACCATCATAGGCCTGCTACACCATAGACCATCATAGGCCTGCTACACCATAGACCATCACTGGCCTGCTGCACCGTAGACCAGGGGTCGGGGAACTGGGGTAAATTATCCCAAACGGGTTAAAAATGAAAATCTCGGGGGTAATGAAGGCTCATTAATCATATATATAAAATTGCACAACGAGGCAAATTACGAAAGTTATATTTTTTCAAACAAATAATTTGTAGTTTCTTAATAAAATTAAAAATCTAATTTGTAGGGACCATTTCTGAAGTTGGCAATGATGTAAAACGGGTAAGGACTGCAGCGGCTGGCAACACCGCTTGTCAGAAGTGACTCAGGAGCCGGCACGACAACCGCACGACCCATATATATATATATATATGTCGTGCCGATTAGGTAAAACTTGCGATTTTGGCTTAAATAGCAACGCTCTTCTTGCCATATAAGACAAGCGAAAATTTGTGTATGCAATAATTTCGCAAAAATCATTCTGAACTTAACGAAAAAAATATATTTCATTGTGTTTGTTTATTATTAAATTAATGTTAACGTATCTAAAATATATTTAGTTGGGTTAGGCTAAATTAAATTGCGCTTGTTGTAATAAGGTTAGGTAGGTTTTCAAAGTTTCTCTTGGTACAAAATTATAAATTTTTACATTAACATAAATGAAAAAAATATATCTTTAAACGTATAAGATAAAATTTTAGAAAGGACTTAATTTTAAATGAGATCTTACTAATTGACCAGTTTTACCTAATCGGCACGACATAATATATATATATATATATATATATATATATATATATATATATATATATATATATATATATATATATATATAATGTTTATTGAGCCTTCATTACCCCTGAGATTTTCATTTTTACCCCATTTGGGGTAATTTACCCCAGTTTCCCCGACAACTGCTGTAGAACAATAACTTAATCGTTTATTGACAATGTTGAAAAGGCATAAGATAAATGGAGGCAAAATGTCACATGAACAAATATATGGTTCAAGGAAATGTTATTTTTCAAGCCAATTTAGATAATAAAATTTGCTTTTCTAATGTGAAACCTGTGGTTGTCTTTTGATACACAAATACTTAATTCGGGGTCGAACTTGAGATAAACACACACGGACTTCATCTTCAACTGAAAGGAGACGCTTTCTGTCTTTGCTCCTGATACTTGTTAAATAAGAAAAAGCTTACTCACACATGTAAGAGGTTGAAAACTACAGCAATATATTTATTGCTTCCCCTCACCCAATCATACACTTGTATTGAAAGTCAGGGAAAATAATGTTCGATTTTCATCCACAGTTCATCTAGGTGGGTTTCAATAAGACTTGCTGAGGGACTGATTGCCTCGTATTCCACTGTCAAAATATAGATACCAGGTGTAGCACACCTGTTGCACACGTGCTGTTGAAAATACCGTTCCGTTCAACAGAGCCCTTGCTGTAACAGGAATATCGATGACCTGTAGATAATAAAGTCACTCAACTAGTAACTGGGAACTGTATTGAGACAAGGTTTGATGTGTAGACTTGTTCAAGTGCCACCACTGCTGCCGCCACTGCCGCCGCCAGTGCCACCAGCAGCAGGCAGACGACACCCCCGGCACCAACTACTTTAAGCGAGCCATACTGAAGGTTTTATACACATGTTTGTTCACACCAACTCTCCTGGAGACGAGGAAGGTGGGGAGCAAAGAACGAAGGGAGGAGACGGGGAAGAGGGAGAAGAGGATATAAAAAAGAGGAGAATACGAGGGAGAAGAGAAGGACGCGAGAGAAGAGGGGAAAAAGCGTACTGACATACAAGGAAGTATAAATATACCGACAGTGATGCAGAGACGAGGAGGAGGAAGAGGAGACGGAGGAGTAAACGGAAGAGGAGGAGGAGACACGAGCAAAGACTCGACTTCCGCCAATACAAGGCAATGAATACCGTCTTAAAGACGCATACAGTGGAAGTAATTAAAGCCGCAAACACAAAGTCTCGCACACAGAGACGCCCTCTTTCAAGGTCTCGGACACACACACATACAGATAAGGTCTCGTACATAAAATCACACACAGACAAGGTCTCGCACATAAGACACACACAAAACAAGGTCTCGTACAGAGACACACACAAACAAGGTCTCGTACAGACACACACACAAACAAGGTCCCGCACACAGACGCAACACGGACACACGAAAACGCACGGTCGGACGCAGAGAAAGACGGATAAACACAAGACGCGCAATAAAACAGGAAAAGCTGTCGTGTCAGTAGCTGAAAAATGTCTTTCAATTACTGGTTGGGGACTCGACCCCCCGTCCCCACCTTCCCCTCGTACCTTCTTTCATCACAAACCATAAACATTCACAACTTTCAATCACACAGCCACCAGACGTACCACATAAAAATTCACTTTGCATTTTCCACCTTGTATTTTGTGTCACTGGTCTGCCTTGTATTTTGTGGCACTGCCCCGCCTTAGATGGCGTGATAATGGCCCACATTATATTGTGTATTGTGTGTTAATGGCCCACCTTAGATGGCGTGTTAATGGTTCACATTGTAGTGTGTGTTAATGGCCAAGCTTCGATTGTGAGAGTGACCAACCTTAGATAGCAACTTCGCAACCTTATATTGCTGGATGAACTGTGTGTCAGTCTTACGAGTGTCAATGGCCAGCCTTATAGTGGGTGTCAATGGCCAGCCTTACAGTGGGTGTCAATGGCCAGCCTTATAGTGGGTGTCAATGGCCAGCCTTATAGTGGGTGTCAATGGCCAGCCTTATAGTGGGTGTCAATGGCCAGCCTTATAGTGGGTGTCAATGGGCAGCCTTATAGTGGGTGTCAATGGCCAGCCTTATAGTAGGTGTCAATGGCCAGCCTTATAGTGGGTGTCAATGGCCAGCCTTACAGTGGGTGTCAATGGCCAGCCTTACAGTGGGTACCAGTGAGCCTGTCTTACAGTGGGTACCAGTGAGCCTGCCTTACAGTGGGTATAAGTGAGCCTGCCTTACAGTGGGTACCAGTGAGCCAGCCTTACAGTGGGTACCAGTGAGCCAGCCTTACAGTGGGTACCAGTGAGCCAGCCTTACAGTGGGTATCAGTGAGCCAGCCTTACAGTGGGTATCAGTGAGCCTCCCTTACAGTGGGTACCAGTGAGCCAGCCTTACAGTGGGTACCAGTGAGCCAGCCTAACACAGTGGGTACCAGTGAGCCTCCTTACAGTGGGTACCAGTGAGCCTGCCTTACAGTGGGTACCAGTGAGCCTGCCTTACAGTGGGTACCAGTGAGCAAGCCTTACAGTGGGTATCAGTGAGCCTGCCTTACAGTGGGTACCAGTGAGCCAGCCTAACAGTGGGTACCAGTGAGCCTGCCTTACAGTTGGTACCAGTGAGCCTGCCTTACAGTGGATAGCAGTGAGCCTGCCTTACAGTGGGTACCAGTGAGCCTGCCTTACAGTGGGTACCAGTGAGCCTCCTTACAGTGGGTACCAGTGAGCCAGCCTAACAGTGGGTACCAGTGAGCCTCCTTACAGTGGGTACCAGTGAGCCTGCCTTACAGTGGGTACCAGTGAGCCTGCCTTACAGTGGGTACCAGTGAGCCTGCCTTACAGTGGGTACCAGTGAGCCAGCCTTACAGTGGGTACCAGTGAGTCTGCCTTACAGTGGGTACCAGTGAGCCTGCCTTACAGTGGGTACCAGTGAGCCTGCCTTACAGTGGGTATCAGAGCCTGCCTTACAGTGGGTATCAAAGCCTGCCTTACAGTGGGTATCAGAGCCTGCCTTACAGTGGGTACCAGTGAGTCTGCCTTACAGTGGCAGGCTCACTGGTACACACATAAAGAGGTAATTCAAAACACTCGGAGGATCGCCGCCGCTGTTCTAGAGGATAAAACATCGACTCGTGTGTTGTACATGAAGAATTAAACTTCACCTTGAGGGACTTTCTGCTTCAACACATATATTAAGACCCGCGTCAGGAAACACTTGTCCTGTTTCTTGACAAATCTTACCTAACCCAACCTAACCTAACCTAAACCAACCCAACCTAACTTAACCTAAACCAACCCAACCTAACCTAAATCAACCCAACCCAACCTAACAGATATATTACTAAACCGACTTCATTGCACTTTGCAACAAATTCTTCCAGTGTTATATTCATTTTAACGGAGTATGGGGGTTAAACTAATCTATTATTGGCACGCCCCGTGTAGGTCACACCAGCAGGAGAGTTGATTCTGGCAAGCATGTTCATCAGAATATTGAACACCAGGCTGAGGGCGCCACCTTGGGGTGTGCCCACTTCCATTCTGTGTACCTCTGATTTTTTTTTTTTTTTTGCAACCAGGACTACAGCCCTTGTGTTTGTTAGATATTATTTAATCCATGTGTTCAAACCTACCATCGTACTCCAGGGAGCATACACGCTTTCACGCCCACCAGCAATCCCGCCCGCACGCCCACTTGCACGCACGTAACCCCCCCATCCCTTCCCAAAATCTGACTCTCTATTTAACCTGCAGTAAATCCGAGCATTAAGTGAGAGTTGCGAGTGAGCGTGTTAAATTTTCAATTAAATATTCAGTAATATTATATTACTCTTGAAAAAGTGGCGTGTCCTTGTGAAAGATTAAAGCAACCAGATGAACGACACACCTCGCTCTACGCATTTTATGTGAACGTTTATGAGAGGGAAGAGAACGAACCCAGAACTTCGTTCTGTTGAGTGGGGGGGGAAGGGGAGTGCGTCTACATGGAGGGTGTTCCGAAGGTCAACGCCTCCGCGGCCCGGTCCCAGACCAGGCCTTCCTGTTTATAACCTCATCAACCAGGAGGTTGGTTCCAGCCCCACTAAGTATGCACCAAAGCCCGGCTAATCAGGAACTTTGGGAACTTATCAGGAATTATCAGGTGTCACCCATATATGTACATACACTATATTATGTGGAAATAAATTTTGAATTTGTATGTGTTGAAAAGTCTTGGTCCCGTCACACTTACTGAGTTTTCCCTTAGTGTACTCATGGCACCCATGCTTTTCATTAGGGGTATTTTGCACCGTCTGCACAGTCTCTTCCTTTCATGATTTCACGATTTGTGAGTACAGAGTGTGGGTAAGTAGTTTATCAGTAAGTTATGAAGTATTGTGGTGGGCGAGAAGCGTCCAGTCAGTGATGCGTCGCTGAAATACAAAGTTTCTTTACTAAAAGACACTTTTTACCTTCTTTTGTTGGTTCATGATATATTGTTTACAACCATCACCACATACAACCACACACTGTGGCACAACAACCACACACACTGCCACACACTGTGGCACCACAACCACACACACTGCCACACTGTGGCACAACAACCACACTCACTGCCACACACTGTGGCACAACCACACACACTGCCACACAGTGGCACAACCACACACACACTGCCACACACTGTGGCACAACAACCACACACACTGCCACACACTGTGGCACAACCACACACACTGTGACATAACAACCACACACACTGCCACACACTGTGGCACCACAACCACACACACTGCCACACATTGTGGCACAACAACCACACACACTGCCACACACTGTGGCACCACAACCACACACACTGCCACACATTGTGGCACAACAACCACACACACTGCCACACATTGTGGCACCACAACCACACACACTGCCACACATTGTGGCACAACAACCACACACACTGCCACACACTGTGGCACAACCACACACACTGTGACATAACAACCACACACACTGCCACACACTGTGGCACCACAACCACACACACTGCCACACACTGTGGCACAACAACCACACACACTGTATAACGCGGTAATACACAAACTAGTGGATGAATTAATACAGAATTATACACTCCTCTGATGCAATAAAAACTTAATATAATGCGGAATTCAACACAAATACAACCATACCTTTGATATACCTTTGAAGAGTTTCGAGAGTATCTACTCTCTGAGCCCGGCCATGGGCCAGGCTCGTCTGGTGCTTGCCTGGTCAACCAGGCTGTTGCTGCTGGAGGCCCGCTGCCCCACATATCCATCACAGCCTGGTTGATCTGGCACCTGGTGAAGATATTTGTCCAGTTTCCTCTTGAAGGCTTCTACACTGGTTCCAGCCGTGTTTCTGATATCTTCTGGTAAGATGTTGAATAGTCTGGGGAATACACACACTGATACACCACTCCTTTAATACAATATTAAACACCTATACATGAATACAGCTGTGTATCGTGTATCAAGGTGGGTCCCTGATTATTATTATTATTATTTTGGGGAAGCGCTAAGTCCGTAGGGGTCATACAGTACCTGGAGAATGGGATTTGATAGGATCCACGAAGAGTACCTTCAATTTCTCGGATTAAGAACTCTTCACTAACATGAAGGACCTACAAGTCAAGCGTGTATCATATTCCTGTGACCAGTTTCGAGAGTTTTTCTACTCTCAGAGCCCGGTCCTGGGCAAGGCTTGTCTTGTCAATCAGGCTGTAGCTGCTGACGCCCAGCTGGCCCACATATCCATCACAGCCTAGTTGATGTGGCATTTGACATTTGTCCAGGTTCCTCTTGAAGACTTCTACACTTGTTCCGGCAGTGTTTGTAATATCTTGTGGCAGAATGCTGAATATTCTGTGACCACGGATGTTGATACAATGATCTCTTATTGTGCCGACGGCGCCACTGCCTTTCACTCGAGAGCGCTGTGATAGTACTGTGTAGGTTTAGTATCAGGCTACTCTCGTCTGTTCCAATGAGTATATATTCAATATTTTGAGATGTTTCCGGTAATTTAAATGTTTCATTGACTGAATCCAGGTGATAAACAACTTCTGTATCGGTTCCAGCTGCGATATCTCTCTGGCCTTCAGTAGAGCCGTCAGCACCAATCAGTACTCAAGGCGAGAAAGCACAAGTGATTTGAAAATCACAAGCCAGGCCCAGAACTGGACTGTAGGAGAAGAAAACTCTCGAAACCCATCAAAGGTATGCCATTATTTCCACTGGGGGTCAATATACAGAAGTTTCTCTCTGTATCGCACAAGTGTTGGACTTAGGTTTAAATGAACAAGACACACAGTCAACGAAATCACGAATTCTTGTCAGGAGATTCGAGTCAAGGAAATTCAGCCGAAGGAATAGAGTGAAGGAATCCAGCGAAGGAACGCAGTGAAAGAATCCGGTGAAGGAATTCAAATAAAAGGCTGGAGACGAGAGGCCAGTATTTAGAAACAGCGAGGGCGTGGAAACAAGAAACACCTCACTTCTAACATACTTCTCACCGCCCGCCACATTTTTTTTTCTACTCTCCCAGTCTGGTCTCTTCACCGGCTTGTTCCACTAGGCTGTTGGAGCTACCGTCGCCTAGCCATCACAACCTGGCTGATACGGCCAGGTTGTGATAGCCGTATCAGCCAGGTTGGCTAATACGGCCAAGGTATAAACCTTGGTAAACCAAGGTAACCTTGGTAATAAATACCGACACGTGGGCAAACACTAGAACGTATGTATTAGAAAACGTTTCGGTCCTGGGACCTTGATCAAGGTCCCAGGCCTAGTGTTTAGTCACTAGCGTTTTACTAGTCAATACGCCTCAAAGTATTGCCAAAGGTTTTCAAATCCATTCCCTACCCTAAGTGAAAGAGGAAGGAGAGGTATTAGAAGAGAATCAAACCCTATGAATCCAGCCTGGGAATCCAGTTAGGGTTCCAGGCAAAGGAATTCAGTAAAAAGAAACTTTTCAGAAAATTTAGTGAGGAGCAGAGAGTGACTTGTTAATTGGTCGCGTCTCATGCTACTGTGTTCGCTTGTTCCACTTTAAGACCAGTGAGAGAAGAGCACTGAAGGAAGGAAGGAAGCATGGGGAGGGGAAAGTGGAGAGAGGGGATAAGGTAGAGAGGAAGATTAAGTGAAGAGGGAGATAAAGTGGAAAAGGGGAAAAAGTGGAAAGGGGTGAAAGGCAGAGGAAAGTAGGGAGGAGAGGACAAAAATGGGAGGGAGAGAAGGGAGAAGATGGAAAAGAGAGGTTATCTATATGTTACCTTTATTTGGTTCTAGGGGTGATCGCCCCACGGCACCGTCTCAGACCAGGCCTCCTTCTTACTGATCAACTAGACTGCTGGTGCTAGCACCACAATCCAGTTGATAGCAAAATGATTTGAGGTTCTTACCAAACTCCGTCTTGAAGAGAGACTTAAGTTTCTTGGTAATTCCCCTGATGTACGAAAGGAGGGTGGTAAAAAGTCTTGGTATTTACCACTGGTATCCCTGTTTTTTCCAGTGAGTATATTTTACACCGACTGTCAAACCTACTGCTTTCGTAGGGAGTAATTTCATGGTGCAGATTTGGGATCAATCCCTCCAAAAATTTATCGCTAACGTTCCAGGAAATATAGATCGATGGAGTCAAGATTTATCAGTAATTTTAGGTGACAATTTATATGAGCACTAACGTTTCACTGTACATTCTCCCGATCTATAATTTCGCCTTCCTTAGAAGAACAGAGAACAAATGACTTAAAAAGAATCATCACTGGCTTGACATCTCTTGTTTTGAAGGTTCTAGTTATCCAGTGTATCACTTTCCCTGTGGTTCTAATAATAATAATAATAATAATAATAATAATAATGTAATCCATGAATGTAAGATCTTGTGTGATCTGAATTTGTCTTATATTGCTCCAGTCTTTATTTTCTATCTATTTTTCACATAAAAAGTAACTAAAATCCGTCCTTATTGTATATCGTATTGTTTTCTGTTGCCCAGTGGAAGACTAGTTGATGGAGTGAAGGAAGGCAGGAGTGAAGGAAGGCAGGAGTGAAGGAGGGCAGGAGTGAAGGAAGGCAGGAGTGAAGGAGGGCAGGAGTGAAGGAAGGCAGGAGTGAAGGAAGGCAGGAGTGAAGGAAGGCAGGAGTGAAGGAGGGCAGGAGTGAAGGAAGGCAGGAGTGAAGGAAGGCAAGAGTGAAGGAAGGCAAGAGTGAAGGAAGGCAGGAGTGAAGGAGGGCAGGAGTGAAGGAAGGGCAGGAGTGAAGGAGGGCAGGAGTGAAGGAAGGCAGGAGTGAAGGAAGGCAGGAGTGAAGGAGGGCAGGAGTGAAGGAGGGCAGGAGTGAAGGAAGGCAGGAGTGAAGGAAGGCAAGAGTGAAGGAAGGCAAGAGTGAAGGAAGGCAGGAGTGAAGGAAGGCAGGAGTGAAGGAGGGCAGGAGTGAAGGAAGGGCAGGAGTGAAGGAGGGCAGGAGTGAAGGAGGGCAGGAGTGAAGGAAGGCAAGAGTGAAGGAAGGCAGGAGTGAAGTAGGGCAGGAGTGAAGGAAGGCAGGAGTGAAGGAAGGCAGGAGTGAAGGCAGGAGTGAAGGAAGGGCAGGAGTGAAGGAGGGCAGGAGTGAAGGAAGGCAATAGTGAAGGAAGGCAGGAGTGAAGGAAGGGCAGTGGTGAAGGAAGGCAGGAGTGAAAGAAGGGCAGGAGTGAAAGAAGGGCAGGAGTGAAGGGTGGTTGGAGTGAGGGAGGGTTATAGTTAGGAAAGGCACGAATAAGGGAGAACAAGAGTGAGTGAGGGAGTGAGTGAGAGAAGTGAGTGAGAGGAGTGAGAGAGAGAGAAATGGGTGTGTGAGAGAGAGCACCAGCCCTGCAGTGAGACACTCACCAACACCTGCGTGACAACTCGCCCACAAAACACAACTAATGAAGGCTACAACTGCGTTTTAATGGTCATAACTACTGCTAATGTCCTTTTATGGCCGCTCCAAAACACAGTTTAATTCAAAATTCATTCTATTGGCAATGTTTAAGATTATTATAAAAGCAATAAGAAAAAATAATCAGTGTATATATATATATATATATATATATATATATATATATATATATATATATATATATGCCTTTTTATCTCATGATCAGCAGTCAATTCGAACCTAGAACGTCACCGTCCACCTAGACCACCACCCTCCACCTAGACCACCACCCTCCACCTAGACACCACCCTCCACCTAGACCACCACCCTCCATCTAGACCACACCCTCCACCTAGAACACCACCCTCACCTAGAACACCACCATCCACCTAGACCACAACCCTCCATCTAGACCACTACCCTCCACCCAGAACACCACCCTCCACCTGGAACACCACCCTCCACCTGGAACACCACCCTCCACCTGGAACACCACCCTCCACCTGGAACACCACCCTCCACCTAGAACACCACCCTCCACCTAGAACACCACCCTCCACCTGGAACACCACCCTCCACCTAGAACACCACCCTCCACCTAGAACACCACCCTCCACCTAAAACACCACCCTCCACCTGGAACACCACCCTCCACCTAGAACACCACCCTCCACCTAGACACCACCCTCCACCTGGAACACCACCCTCCACCTGGAACACCACCCTCCACCTAGACCACCACCCTCCACCTAGAACACCACCTTCCATCTAGAACACTACCCTCCACCTAGAACACCACCCTCCACCTAGAACACTACCCTCCACCTAGAACACTACACTCCATCTAGAACACCACCCTCGATCTAGAACACCACCCTCCACCTAGGACATCACCCTCCACCTAGAACACTACAATCCATCTAGAACACCACCCTCGATCTAGAACACCACCCTCCACCTAGAACACCACCCTCCACCTAGAACACCACCCTCCACCTAGAACACCACCCTCCACCTAGAACACCACCCTCCACCTAGAACACCACCCTCCACCTAGAACACCACCCTCCACCTAGAACACCACCCTCCACCTAGAACACCACCCACCTAGATAAGGTCAAAACTATAAACTAAAACCTTTTAGGAAGAAAAAACTTGAAGGTCACCACTGGAATGTAACTTTCATGGATACCCACTGAAAATATCTAGATTTCGCGCGCACAGAAGTGAACGAAGTACAGTGAAACTGACTGTACTACCTGGAGGGTTGGTGAGAGGTTGTGATGGAGGGAAGGTTGGTGAGAGGTTGTGATGGAGGGAGGGTTGGTGAGAGGTTGTGATGGAGGGAAGGTTGGTGAGAGGTTGTGATGGAGGGCTACACCTCTGACCAGTATGGAGAGTTTTCCTACTCCCGCAGACTGGCCCTGGACCAGGTTTGTTTGGTGCTTGCCTGGTCAACTAGGCTGTTCCTGCTGGCGGCCCGCTGGCCCACATATCTATCACGGCCTGGCTGATGTCGCACCTAGTGAAGGTACTTGCTGAGTTTCCTCTTGAAAACTTCTATACTTGTTCCAGCAAAGTTTCTGATATCTGGTAGAATGTTAAATAATCTTGGACCATTAATGTTGATATAATGTTCTTTTATTGTGCCCACGGCGCCCCTGCTTTCACTTAATCTCATACCTCTCACCTTACTATGATGCTATGGTACTGTGTAGGTTTTCAGCTAGGCCTTTACATTCAGAACTTCCAGGCATTTCCAGTAGTTTAAATGGTTTATTGGCTCTATGCAGGATGTAAATGATCTCTATCTACTCCAGCCCTGATGATTTCTTCTACCCTGAACAGGGACGTCAACAATGAACAGTACTCCAGGCAAGAAAGAACAAGTCATTTGAATAGCGTCATCTGATGTGAATGTTCTCATTATCAACCCCACATTTGTCTAGCTTTCACAACATTTGCTTTACTGTGTTCTGTAAACTACAGGTCAGCTGACAATACTTCACCCAAGTCCTTCACGTGTTCTTTACATTATATTTGTGGTCATCCAGTGTTTTACACACACTGTTCCTTTTTGATTTCCTCAATTTTTCGTATGTGAGCAACTGGAACTTTTCTACTACAAATTGGAAAACTTTGTTCTTGTATTTTTTTCGGTGTCTGCTACTGAGGACGCTGTACCTTCATGGTGTAGGATGCTGTACCTTCATGGTGTAGGATGCTGTACCTTCATGGTGTAGGATGGTGTACCTTCATGGTGTAGCATGCTGTACCTTCATGGTGTGGCGAGTGTTTTTATCTGTTTCTGCTATGAGGACCAGAAATAGCACCCGTGTTTGGGGGTACTGACCTTTTTACATTGCTATGGCTAACTTTTGTGTTATTTAGTACTACTCTTGGGTTCTATTTGTCAGATAATTGAATATTCATCGATGTACTTTTTCCGTTATACCAGATGACCTCATTTTATGTGCTATCATTCCAGGATCGCATTTACCAAATACCTTAAAATCTGCGCACTCCACAACTACATTTAGATTTTCTTCCTAGACCTCTGTAATTCTGTTGTAATGGTTGTGGGTGGTGAGAGCGTGTATGAGGGAGGGAGGGAGGGAGGGTTGTTGAGAAGGCAGGGATGGATGGAGGGTTGTTGAGAAGGCAGGGATGGATGGAGGGTTGTTGAGAAGGCAGGGATGGATGGAGGGTAAGAAAGATGAAGTACGTACATGGGAAACACACTGGCAGGATTCCCCACAAAACTGGCTACATCAGCATCGTGCTGGTGCCCTAATGTTTATGTCGGAGGGCAGTAAAGTGTGTGGAAGAGACAGAGTGTGAGTAGAAGAGATATAGGGTGAGCGGAAGGGAGGATAAGTGGAAGAGAGGAGGGTGAGTGGAAGAGATGTAGAGTGAGAGGAATAGAGCAAGAGTGAGAGGAAGAGAGGGAGGGTTAGTAGAATGGGAGGGAGGGAGGGATGAAGGAAAGGAGGACAGGAGCTGAGGGAAGGCAGAAACAGGTATTGCCAACACTAACAAGCATCTCGTCTGTTATCAAAGTGTACACAGTCTTACTGAGCAAGATGGAGACGAGGGACAGGACAGATGAGGGAGGAAATCGGTAAGAGGGCAGAAGAGGGAGGGAATAGGGAGGAAGGAAGAGAGGATTACAGAGAAAGAAGTGAGATGAAGCGAAAATATGAGATAGGAGCTGGTTGGGTGTGTGGGAAGGAAGGAGTGTAGACGAATTATGGGAGAGGGTTGCACGGAAAGGAATGGGGCATAGGTTGTGAAAGTCAGCACAAATGGGACTGGAGAGGCAAGGAAGGGATATCGGAGAGAAGAAAGACAGGACGGATCAAGGAAGCAAGAAATGAGAGAAATAGTAGACGGAAAAGAGGAGGGGGACAGAAGGGAACGCTGGAGAGAAAGGAAAAAAGGCGAGGAGCACCCATGACGTAGAAGGGAAAGAAAGGAAGTGAATAACAGCAACAACAACCAAAGTTATCACAACTGTTGTTTGCAGATGACTGTGTCACTGAGAGAATCTTCAAAGAAAGTGTCGAGGCTGACAAAGGAGTTTATAAGAGTTTTCGGAAGAAGAAAGATGACAGCGAACGCAGAAAGTAACCAAGTGATAAGAATAATAGAAATGTAGTACAACAGAGGTCAGAAAAGACGGAAGAGCGTGCAAGAAATTAATGTATATAGGTATTCATGAGAGGAAGCATCAGCAGGTGGATATATAGTGGAGGAGGTGGATCACATTATACGCCAGAGAAAGTTGTAGCCGCGTTGAGGATTGTGCTCAAATATCTTGTGGTGTTCTGAGATCCATCCACATTTCATGGTAAATGTTGATATCATGCAGAAAATGAGGAATGGAGGAATTATTGGGCGATGCGTTGGTTTGAAAGGTGTGATGTAGAGACAGGAAACATTGGAATAAAAACAAGCTTTGAAAGTCTGGCCTCAGGCCAGGTTTTGAGAGTAGAATAACTCTCGAAACCGATCACATGAATGTTACGGGTATAAATCTGGGGTGGCTGGAAGAAGACGAAGAGCCATCAAAAGATGGGTAAGGGATTGTAACATGTTGTAGCTCTGTGACCCAGATCAAGGAAATTTTAGAAGCTGAGAACTACAGTGTGACTGTTGTTCACCTGTTATATAATCTTTCTGTGGGTCATCGCTCCCGCGGTCCAGTTTCAGACCAGGACTCCTGGTTGACGGCCTGATCAGACGGGCTGTTGGTAGTTGTGGCACTCATAGGCACTACAGCCAGCTAATCAGAAATGTTCTGATAAATTTACAATGTTTCTTCTTGAAGAAACTGGACAAGTATCTTCATCGGGTGCCAGATCAACCAGGCTGTGATGGATATGTGGGGCAGCGGGCCTCCAGCAGCAACAGCCTGGTTGACCAGGCAAGCACCAGACGAGCCTGGCCCATGGCCGGGCTCAGAGAGTAGATACTCTCGAAACTCTTCAAAGGTATATCAAAGGTGTGCGAGGAATTTCTCTCAGAGTTAAAGAGAAGGTTTTGGAAATCCTTTAATGCTCATTTAGTTTCTCTCAAATTTACTTATTATGCAGATTTAAACCATATTCTCAGCAGGTTAGGTATAAATTATGTAGCATCTTTCTCGCCTAGACTCCAGGAAAGCAGTCTGAGGGATTTTAGGTGTTGCCAATAATTCTCGCATCTGAAATGATGCGAGAATTGAATGTTTTATTTACATTCAACTGCCTAAAATGGGGCTGTTGCATATAGCATTATTCCTGGCTAGAACAAGTGACTTTAAAAACATCACTGACTTGACATCTCTTATTCCGTGTGGTTAACGCACTGGCCTGTGAGTTTTAGGATCCATTTGCCCTGGGTTCAAACGCTGCCCGTTCCCTAATTTCTTGTTATCTATGATGTTCTATGGAGATGTGATTCACCAATGTGTTACTTGAACGTAATGATTTACCTGATAGTTTTCAGACATGGTTACTCCCAGGTCTCTTACATTCTCTCTCACTATCAAGGTTCTGGCTAGGTTGTAGCCAGAACCTGACAAAAAAAATTTTTTGCCTCATTGAAAATTATACTTTTTTTTTTTTTTGGTGCCCGCTGGAAGACTTGACATCAACTTCCAAGTCTGCATTCAGAAAATGGTGTGTGTGTAGAGGGGGAAGGGGAGGATGGATGTAAGGTTTGGCTGGGTCAACACTGGACTGTGACGTGTGTCCTGGAAAGGCACCAAGAACGAGAGCGGAGTTTTCTCCCATTCGGGTCAGAAAACCAGCCATTGAGTAAGTACAGATTAAGCTGCGGACACACCTCTCTGATAACCGCTCAATCAATCAAACTATTGATATTTTTGTTATATTTATATAAACATTGAAGATGGCTAATTCCGTGCATCGTGAGGAAGGTTCAAACATGCTCGGGCATCGTGAGGAAGGTTCAAACATGCTCGGGCATCGTGAGGAAGGTTCAAACATGCCCGGGCATCGTGAGGAAGGTTCAAACATGCCCGGGCATCGTGAGGAAGGTTCAAACATGCTTGGGCATCGTGAGGAAGGTTCAAACATGCCCGGGCATCGTGATGAAGGTTCAAACATGCCCGGGCATCGTGAGGAAGGTTCAAACATGCCCGGGCATCAAACATACCTGCTCCCGTACGTTCTGCATCGCTTTTTATTTTACGTTTTTTTTTTTTTACTTTTTTCATTGCTCAAATTTACATAAGCAATCATGTAAGTCAAATATTTACAGCGCCGGAAAAGGCCAGAGTATCGTGATTGCAAATTGACACAGGGAGGAACATAGTGCTGAGCCACAAGGACGCCCAGACAATATCAGTGGCACGAGTCACCCAGTGTGTGTGCGTGTGGACTCACCGATTTGTGGTTCCTGGGTTCGATTCACAGCTCTTGGTCCCGCTTATTTATCACTAACGACAGGTTTAAAAAAAATCCTCGTTTCTTGTAGCCTGTTGTATCTGTATTTGAAGTATTTACTAATTTCGTTTTCATAAAATCACCCAGGTCATCACACTTCCTAATTACCTTGAAACAGGAATTTCCTGACGCCTGAAGTTCCCCACAATGTCTCCTCATGCCTGGTCCTCTCCTTCAATGCCTCTTGAATGGTGTGTGCCTCATTATCATGCCGCCTCTCGTTTTCTCTCTTCCAAAAGAGCAAAGTTCAGCTACCACAGTCTTTCTTCATAGGTCACCTCACTCGGCTTAAAGCACTTCCTGGCCGCAAACATCTGGATATTTTCTACTATTAGGAGGTGCTATCATGTGTGTGTTACTATACAACTGGCCTGACATACAACTGGCCTGACATACAACTGGCCTAACATACAACTGACCTGACATACAACTAGCCTAACATACAACTGACCTAACATACAACTGGCATGACATACAACTGGCCTGACATACAACTGACCTGACATACAACTAGCCTAACATACAACTGGTTTAACATACAACTGGCATGACATACAACTAGCCTAACATACAACTGGCATGACATACAACTGGCCTGACATACAACTGGCATGACATACAACTGGCCTAACATACAACTGGCCTAACATACAACTGGCCTAACATACAACTGGCCTAACATACAACTGGCATGACATACAACTGGCCTAACATACAACTGGCCTAACATACAACTGGCCTAACATACAACTGGCCTAACATACAACTGGCCTAACATACAACTGGCCTAACATACAACTGGCCTAACATACAACTGGCCTAACATACAACTGGCCTAACATACAACTGGCTAACATACAACTGACCTAACATACAACTGGCCTGACATACAACTGACCTAACATACAACTGGCCTAACATACAACTGGCATGACATACAACTAGCCTAACATACAACTGGCATGACATACAACTGACCTAACATACAACTGGCCTAACATACAACTGGCCTGATAAACAAAGTGTACAGAGCCATATACAGATGCTTGACTAAGAGATTAAGGAAGTTAGTCTTTAGAATCACTTCTTCCGCCGAGTTATCAGGTCATATCCTCTGGTGTGCGCCTTTGATTATAAATATTCCATCTTAAATCATCTGACACATACGGTGCTGGTGTAGCCAGGCACTCAGTACGTCACGAGTTCCCAGTGTTATGTATGGCAGGGTAACTGAGTTCAAGTCTCCACTGCGATGCCAGGTACCAGAAGTTGAGCTTATAATGGTCAACTCAGAACTTGAGGGAGCAAGTTGCAAGCACCTTGGCGGACTCTCATCCTTTCCCCTGCCGACTGCTGCTCCTTCTATCTCTTCTCTTGATTTTCCGATTTCTATTCTCCCTTATTCTCTTCTGGCTGCGCTCTCTTCTTATGCCCTTCCTCACGCTCCTCCTTAAGCTCCCCCTGTTCATCTTTCTGTTTCTTATACCCGTGTTGTCTTCTGTTCCTCTCTTATCTATGATTCACTTGTATGTGTATAATGTTTGTCAGGAAACATGACAAGAGTTTCCTGACGCAGCTGGAGATTTTGGTCATCTGACCGAGGCCTTCCGCTGGCTTACCGGTCCGCCTCTTTAAACATTATTATGCTTCACTTGCTGATCTTCCTGCTTCCTATGCTGCTGGGACAACTCTTCCTCCTCCTCCTCCTCCTCCATCCTTATCTTTCACGTGCTGATCTTCCTTCTTCCTATTCTCTTTCCATTCTTATAGTGTTCCTTACTTTAGCTCCTACTCCCGTCCTGCTGCTGTTGCTGCTGCTGCTCCTCCTCCTCCTTCCCTCCTTCGCCCAGACCTTCTTCGAGTACTGCAGTGTAACTTCTCCAGGGCTTGGCCTCTGATGGGGATGGAACTGGGGTCGCTGCTACTGACAACCAAATGCCAGTCAATTTATGATTCAAATAGCTAGTTGCTATCAGCGAGTCACTCTAAAGGACTCACGTTTAGAGTCGATTTAAACCTCTCTCGTTTTAAAAAAACCCGAGTCGCTTCAAACACTTTGTGTTTAAAAACAGTTGAATAAAACACCTCATGTTTTAAAATGAGTCGTTTAAACACCTAGAATTAAAAAATAAAGAGAGTTGCTTTGAACACTTCGCATTTTAAAGTCGCTTTAAATGCTAAGTGTCATACTAAGCGATTACCAATATACCTTTGATGAGTTCCGAGAGTTTTTCTACTCCAGACCCGGCCTTGAGCCAGGCTCGTCTGCTGATTGCCTGGTCAACCAGGCTGTTGCTACTAGTGGCGCACTGACCCATATATCCATCACAGGCTCGTTGCTCTGGCACCTGTTGACCAGTTTCTCTTAAAGACTTCTACACTTGTCCCAGCAGTGTTTCTGATATCTTCTGTTAAGATGTTGAGTAGTCTGGGGCCACGGATGGTGATACAATGTTCTCTTATTGTGCCCACTGCACCCATACTTTTCACTAGGTTTATTCTGCACTTCCTCCTATATCTCTTACTCCAGTATGTTGGATTTAAATCCTATGGACTACACGAGGGATCATTAAAGCTGAATGTAACCTGTACACCACCAGTCAAGGATCCTTTTTACCCAATATAGATTTGTTGTAAACATACTGAGATATACAACCTTCCATACTGAGATATACAACCTTCCATACTGAGATATACAACCTTCCATACTGAGATATACAACCTTCCATACTGAGATATACAACCTTCCATGTGTATATACTACTGCTCTCAGTACAGTCCCGTCCAACCTTTTTGGGGTTACTGAATTCATATCTGCATAAATAGCTCACTACGACTGTAACCAGATATAAGCATGTAAATAGGTCATTACCACTGTAACTTGCTTAGCTATCAAAACTTTGAGGCCCAGTACCTGGACCCATTATGTGCCTCTGTAATCTTTGGACTACCACCCACACCATGGGTACGGTGTGCATAATATTGATATTAACCTAACTAACTCGGCCATCGACTTCCATCCCCCTTGTTTCACTTTTCATCCTTATCTCTCCCATCTGGCTAGGTCCAGGAACTTCCTACACTGAAGAACTTCCCTTCTCCTCTCTATCTCTCCCCCCCCTCCCTCCCTCAATCCATACCCATACACCATACCATCAGTGCCAGCTTTCCCTCACTGTGGACCAGGGCCACAAGGAGCGTGAGAGAGTTGACAGTTGCATGTGGTTGGTCACTACTGTGTAGTGGAGCTTGATCACCATAAACTACAGTGCGGCCATCTGCTGCCCCTCCAGGTAGCCCATTACACCTGTCTCCCTCACCTCACCCCTCCCACCTCCTGCTTTGTGACCCCCTCCCAAGAAACCTCTTCCCCAGTGCCTCCCTCTCCTTCAGCACCTCTCTAGCAACCCCTTCCCAAGGACCTCCCTCTCCTTCAGCACCTCTCCAGCAACCCCTTCCCCAGGACCTCCCTCTCCTTCAGCACCTCTCCAGCAACCCCGTCCCCAAGACCTCCCTCTCCTTCAGCACCTCTCCAGCAACCCCTTCCCCAGGGCCTCCCTCTCCTTCAGCGCTTCCTCCCCAGCAACCTCCCCCACATCTTGAAGGCCTCATTTTCAGCACCTTCTCCCCAGCAACTCCCTTCCCCAGGGTCCGCCTCCTTCAACACCTCCCTCCCCAGGGAGCCCCTCCTTCAACACCCCCTCCCCAGCAACCCCCTCCCTCAGGGCCACCTGCAGACATTCAGTTTTTAACTTATAATCGGATATAATAAATTTAATTTTATTAGAACGTGAGACTCGTGTCAGAAGACTGATACAATGTTTCGTCTAGTTTAGTTCTCACCTTTATCCTCCTCCTCCTCTTCCTCCTCCTCCTCTTCTTCCTCCTCCTCTTCTTCCTCCTCCTCTTCTTCCTCCTCTTCCTTTCCCCGACTCAACAAATCCATGATACAAACATTACCAAGTCTAACAATAAGTTGTATAATGAAGAAACTTAATTGTGTAATGTCTGGTGGCTCAGGACGTGATCAACCAGGCTGATACTGCCGGCCGCATGCAAACCGACGTATGAAGCACAGCCCGGCTGGTCAGGTACCAGCGCCCGACAAGCTTACCACAGCGCCCGACAAGCTTACCACCAAGTACTGTTCCTCCAGCCAGAGCTAAGCTTCACAATTAAAGAAGCGTAAAGCTACAATTACCAAGTGGCGTTCCATGAATTTTACTCAGGCTAGAAAATGAGTCATGGTGATGGAAAAGGTTGAAAATCACGGTTCTGAACCCACTGATATATTACAGTAGTCTTCATATTTATTAATATAATTTACCATCCCTTTCCCAATACACATCCATCCTCCTCCCTTCCTTCCTTCCTCACTCCCCTCTAACCTTCCTACTTCCATCTCTCTCTCCCCCCGTTTAAGCTACGTCTTGATCAAGCACCAAACCTGGTCCATGACCCTGGATTTGGGAGTAAGAAAACCCTCGAAATCCATCGAAGGTATATCAAAGGTATCAAATTTTAAGAAATATTATTATAAAGTAGAATTAATTTATTGTTTAGCATCACAATAGACAATTACTGGCGGTGGTGAAGGCAGCGTTCAGAGCAGGCAACACCTCAGAGCAGGCAACACACACTGACATAATTTACGAACTGCTTAGAGCTTATTATTATTATAATCAAAAGAAGCGCTAAACCACAGGTGAATGCTTAGAGCTTAAAGTTACTGGAAGAACAAGTAAAAGTTGTCTGTGGAGGAGACATACCTCTAGGTTACCTGTAGTCGTTTCCAGAGGGTCACCGCCACCGCGGCCCCGTCCCAGACCAGACCTGCCAGTTGCCGGCCAGATTGACCAAAGCTGTTAGTGCCCGCAGCACGCACCACAGCCCGGCTGGTCACGAATTGGCTAGAGAAACTTATCAAGTTACCCCTTGAAGAGAGCCAGAGGTCTGTTGGTAATTCTCCCTGTGGTGACTCCCGCCTCTTTCTTCCTCTGGCTCCTCTACATAATACCTGTTGCCCCAATCCTGGAATGATGAAGATATCTTCATAAAAAATTCATTTCTCCTTTCCATGGAATAAGCCATCCTGAGAGACAGCATTTCCCATGTAATAGTAACTCCAGCTCTCCTGGAAAGAAACATTCTTGGTGTGACGAAGTATCGGTACTGGTATCAGCCTAAAACTGAGTATCAGTATCGGAATTTTTTTTGGTATCGTCCCATCCTTACTTGTAGGTGATAAACCCTTGCGGGAATGCTTGACGATATCCTCATCACCCTACTGAAGTCTCCGAATTCAGGCTGACAGATTTCACCACCTTACGAGCACCATCTTGCGCGATGGAGTATGACAAGGTAAACATAGCTGACTTTTGTTCCCACTATGTAATTATATACAATAGTATAGCAGCACTCCTTCCCTCCCTCACTCCTTCCCTCCCTCACTCCTTCCCTCCCTCACTCCTCTCCCTCACTTGCTGCATTTAATGTGTTATCCAGATGCTAATATAATCCCAAGACAGTTCCTGGATTACTGGTAGCAGGAAGAACACTTCGGGGAAGCCAAGCCAAGGATATCAGGGAAATGTGATGAGAGGAAAGTAGTGAGAAGCGCCTGAGAAAGGTGATGAGAATGTGACGATAATGATGTGGTGGGGATGCGATGAGAATAACGTGAAAAGGATGTGATGAGAATGATGTGATGAGAATGATGCGACGAGGATGTGAGGGACAGGATATGATGACTTGGACATTAGGGAAAAGATGTGAAGGGAAGGATGCACGGAGAATGTGAAAGTGTGTGAGGCGTTCTTGGAATGTACTCTTTAAGAAGCGAAGACTAGACACATGATAATATACACATGGAAGATGCTTGAGGCTCTGGTCCCCCACCGACACCATAACAACGTACCGGAGTGACAGCTATCACACCAAGTTTAAAACAGACTCACTATTCATGATTAAGACACATGGGCAACACTTGGGTGTTTTTATTGATGAAACGTTTCGCCTACACAGTAGGCTTCTTCAGTCAAATACAGAGACAGCAAGTGTAGTTGTGAAATGAAGATAATTTAATCAGTTCATTAACCTTGGAGATATAAGGTGGTCAGTCCGCCAGGCTGAGGGACTGACCACCTCAAATACTATTTCTTCAAGATTGATGTACTAGTTACACCATCTTCATGTCACTACTACACCTGCTGTCTCTGTAGTTGACTGAAGAAATCTACTGTGTACGCGAAACATTTCAACAATAAAGATACCCAACTTTAGACACAGATTTCAAGCTTTCCCAGGATTTCAAAGGCTTAACTTTACCTTTGATATATACCTTTAATTGGTCTGGTGTTTGCCTGGTCAACCAGGCTGTTGCTGCTGGTGGCCCGCTACCCCTGAATTTATATGAGCAATGGAAGTTCTCTATACGTTAGTATACAGCACTATTTCAGCTTAAGTGAGAACAGGTGACCTGAAGAGAATAATCAGTAGGTCAGAGCGCTTGTCTAGAGCTGCCAACTGCAACAGTCTGGTTGAACAGGCATTCAACAGAAAAGCCTGGCCCTAAGCCCAGCTACGAGTAGAAGCACTTTTGAAACCAGTCACAGGTATCAAAGGTAAGGCAGGCAGATAGGCAGAAAGGCAGGCAGGCAGGCACGCAGGCAGCCAGACAGGCACGCAGGTAGGCAGGCAGGCAGGCAGGCAGGCAGGCAGGCACGCAGGTAGGTAGGCAGCCAGACAGGCACGCAGGTAGGTAGGTAGCTAGGTAGGCAGGCAGGCAGGCAGGTCATACATTATGTACAGTCACGTCAGGCACCGGAAGGTTGTATTGCTCAAGTTGAGGGGAGACCAGGAGGGGAAATGGAGGGAAGGAAATGCGAGGATGGTGGAAATGTGAGGGGTGAGGGTAATGTGAGGGGTGAGGGGAAACGCGAGAGGGAAAGGGAAATCGAGAGGTGAGGAGGGAATGGGAGAGGTGAGGAATATATGAAGGGGTGAGGGGGAAATCTGAGGGGTGATATGGGGAGGTAGAAACAGGAGATGACTGATCATGACACTGGCAGTAGTCAGTGACTGATCATGACACTGGCAGTAGTCAGTGACTTATCATGACACTGGCAGTAGTCAGTGACTGATCATGACACTGGCAGTAGTCAGTGACTGATCATGACACTGGCAGTAGTCAGTGACTGATCATGACACTGGCAGTAGTCAGTGACTGATCATGACACTGGCAGTAGTCAGTGACTGATCATGACACTGGCAGTAGTCAGTGACTGATCATGACACTGGCAGTAGTCAGTGACTGATCATGACACTGGCAGTAGTCAGTGACTGATCATGACACTGGCAGTAGTCAGTGACTGATCATGACACTGGCAGTAGTCAGTGACTGATCATGACACTGGCAGTAGTCAGTGACTGATCATGACACTGGCAGTAGTCAGTGACTGATCATGACACTGGCAGTAGTCAATGACTGATCATGACACTGGCAGTAGTCAGTGACTGATCATGACACTGGCAGTAGTCAGTGACTGATCATGACACTGGCAGTAGTCAGTGACTGATCATGACACTGGCAGTAGTCAGTGACTGATCATGACACTGGCAGTAGTCAGTGACTGATCATGACACTGACAGTAGTCAGTGACTGATCATGACACTGACAGTAGTCAGTGACTGATCATGACACTGGCAGTAGTCAATGACTGATCATGACAGTGGCAGTAGTCAGTGACTGATAATGACACTGGCAGTAGTCAGTGACTGATCATGACACTGGCAGTAGTCAGTGACTGATCATGACACTGGCAGTAGTCAGTGACTGATCATGACACTGGCAGTAGTCAGTGACTGATCATGACACTGGCAGTAGTCAGTGACTGATCATGACACTGGCAATAGTCAGTGACTGATCATGACACTGGCAGTAGTCAGTGACTGATCTTGACACTACCTGGTGTAAGTCACAATTACCTGGTGATGGTGTGAGTCATAGTTACCTGGTGATGGTATGAGTCACAGTTACCTGGTGATGGTGTGAGTCACAGTTACCTGGTGATGGTGTGAGTTACAGTTACCTGGTGATGGTGTGAGTCACAGTTACCTGGTGATGGTGTGAGTCACAGTTACCTGGTGATGGTATGAGTCACAGTTACCTGGTGATGGTGTGAGTCACAGTTACCTGGTGATGGTGTGAGACACAGTTACCTGGTGATGGTGTGAGTCACAGTTACCTGGTGATGGTGCGAGTCAATAAAGTTGGATCAGATTACAAACCTTGAATCAAGGACCCTTAACATCTGCGTCCAGACCATCACTCACCCACCTGGCTGCCTCAACCCCCACCTGTCTAACCCATCCCCCACCCACACTCCCCCCCCCTAGGGGGGGAGGACAGAATTAAGTGGAGCTGGATATGGATATGTTACGCCCCATACAGAGCTCTATCCAGTAAAGGCATGAAGCCAGTGGGGGACCAACATTTTTGGGGCCCTGAAGCTTGAACTGTTAAGGGGGCCCCTTCACAACCAGAAACGGCTAGCCTATATGATATTTTAATAACCTAATTTATATTTTTAAAAACCCCTTCTCATATAGTAAACCCAAAAAAAATGTAAGCAATGTGGACTAAAGTGGCTTCTGGGGCCCCTCTGGGTTTAGAGGACCTAAGCTTTATTAGTTTTAAAGTGAAGCTCTATAGAGAAACATGGTCCCACTTAAAGCTTATTCTGCAACTTGCTTTCAAGCTGAGGCTGAACTACTACCTCCGCCAAGCTGACAGATTAGATAGGCTGTGATAACCGTGTGAACGGGCGCGCCGCCAGCACCAACAGCCTGGTTGACCAGTGACTCAACAAGAACATCTGGGTTCAGGTTGGAAAACCTTCGAAACAGGTCACAGGCAAGGTCTTCCTTCTTAACCTGTTACGTAACCTTTGTATCACAACACTGAGTGAGGGAAATAGGGAGAGAAGTGAGGGGAATGAAGGAGAAAATAGAGAATTGAGGGGAATGAAGGAGAAAATATAGAAGTGAATGGAATGGAGGAGGGAATACAGAAGTGAGGGGAATGAAGGAGATAATATATAAGTGAGGAGAATGAAAGAAAAAAACAGAGAAGTAAGGGGACCGGAGGATAGGATTAAAGTGCAAGCAAGGGAGGAGAGGCTAGAAAAGCAAGGGGAGGGTGCAGAAAGGAGAGAGGGGACAACATAGCAGAGGGGAGGGATGGAATGTGGTAAAGGGTCCAGGAGAGGAAAAAGAGAATGAAAGAAAATAAAGTGAGGGAACTGGAAGAAAGGCGGAGGGGAGGTGAGGGGAAAAGTTATGGATGGGTAAGTAAGGAGATAGATGGAAGGGGAGAAGGGGAGGTTTAAGGAAGGGGAAGGATGGGAGGTTTAGGGAAAGGGGAAGGATGGGAGGTTTAGGGAAAGGGGAAGGATGGGAGGTTTAGGGAAAGGGGAAGGATGGGAGGTTTAGGGAAAGGGGAAGGATGAGAGGTTTAGGGAAAGGGGAAGGATGGGAGGTTTAGGGAAGGGGAAGAAGGGGAGGTTTAGGGAAGGGGAAGAAGGGAGGTTTAGGGAAGGGAAGAAGGAGAGGTTTAGGGAAGGGGAAGAAGGGAGAGGTTTAGGGAAGGGGGAAGGATGGGAGGTTTAGGGAAGGGAAAGAAGGGGGAAGGTTTAGGGAAGGGGGAAGGATGGGAGGTATAGGGAAGGGGGAAGTTAACTTCCGTCATCGGGGTCTGTCTGCCTGAGTATCACTAAAGTCCTTTAATTGTCGCCCCCAGGATGCCACCCACACCAGTCCACTAACACCCAGGTACCTACTTACTGCTAGGTGAACAGGGGCAGCAGGTGTAGGGAAACATGAACGTTTCACCATTGCCGGTGGTCGATCTCGGTCCCTAAGTGTGACCTGAGGTCGCTACCAATCAAGCCAGGCGCCACCACCACCATCACAACAGTCGCTACCACCACTACCACAACAACAGCAGTGGCTACCACACTACCACAACAGCAGCAGTGGCTACCACCACTACCACAACAACAGCAGTGGCTACCACCACTACCACAACAGCAGCAGTGGCTACCACCACTACCACAACAACAGCAGTGGCTACCACCACTACCACAACAGCAGCAGTGGCTACCACCACTACCACAACAGCAGCAGTGGCTACCACCACTACCACAACAACAGCAGTGGCTACCACCACTACCACAACAGCAGCAGTGGCTACCACCACTACCACAACAACAGCAGTGGCTACCACCACTACCACAACACAGCAGTGGCTACCACCACTACCACAACAGCAGCAGTGGCTACCACCACTACCACAACAACAGCAGTGGCTGCCACCACTACCACAACAACAGCAGTGGCTACCACCACTACCACAACAACAGCAGTGACTACCACCACTACCACAACAACAGCAGTGGCTACCACCACTACCACAACAGCAGCAGTGGCTACCACCACTACCACAACAACAGTCGCTATCACCACCACAACAATCGCTACCACCACCACAACAACAACAGTCATCTCCACCACAACAACAGTCGCCACCACCACAACAACAACAGAAGCGGGCAGTAATTACCACAACAGGAGAGCTTAACTACCTGTGTTTACCCTGGAGAAGATCACACTGAATTGACTTGACTTGAGCCAATTGTGGCGTGGAGTGGCAGGGGAGGGAGGGAGGGGAGACTGTAGTGAAGAGAGGGATGCCAGACTGTAGGAGAGGGAGGGAGAGGGAGATAGAAGGGGAGGGGACGTTTAATGTTCTATGATCTCCCCTCACCATAACTGTTACACCTTTAACCTTATGATTCATTCTCCCCACACCTTTCCTTATCAACTGTCTTCCCTCCACGCCCTTTCACTTCCCTCCTCCCCTCTTCTCACTTTCCCTAACTTATTCTTCCACTCCATATCTCTCTCTCTCTCTCTCTCTCTCTCTCTCTCCCCTCCCATTCTATGAACTTCCTTTACATCTTCTGCCTTCCTTCTCAACCTTCTCACTCCCTCTTCATTTCTCACCTCCATTGCCCCCCTCTCCCCCCGGGGGGACCTAAGACAGTAATCGCCTTACCTCAGGTTGGAATTAATTACAAGGAGAGAGTAGAGACTGACCTGCTCATGTCGACGTTAACCTCCCTCACCATGGTACTCCTCCCTCACTCCATCACCTTGGTACTCCTCCCTCACTCCCTCATCTTAGTATTACTCCCTCATTCCCCCCCCTCACCTACCACATTACTAAATCACTTGTATTATCTTAGTCTAAAATACCATTGTATACACACACACACACACACACACAGTCCATACATAGTTTTAAGAATAGGTATGATAAAGCTCATGGCGCAGGGAGAGTGACCCAGTAGCGGCCAGTGTACAGGCGGGGCCAGGAGCTATGTCTTGACCCTTGCAACAACAACTAGGTAAGAACTAGGTGAGTACAGTCTTAGCACCGGTGCTGTTTCTGGTATTTGTGGACAACATGACGGGAGGAATAGACTCCGAAGTGTCCCTGTTTGCAGATGATGTGAAGTTGATGAGAATAATTCAATCGGACGAGGACCAGGCAGAACTACAAAGGGATCTGGACAGGCTGCAGGCGTGACCCAGAAACTGGCTCCTGGAGTTCAACCCCACCAAATGCAAAGTCATGAAGATTGAGGAAGGGCAAAGAAGACCGCAGAGAGAGTACAGTCTAGGGGGCCAGAGACTACAAACCTCACTCAAGGAAAAGGATCTTGGAGTGAGTATAACACCGGGCACATCTCCTGAGGCGCACATCAACCAAATAACTGCTGCAGCATACGGACGCCTAGCAAACCTAAGAACAGCATTCCGACATCTTAATAAGGAATCGTTCAGGACCCTGTACACAGTGTACGTTAGGCCCATACTGGAGTATGCAGCACCAGTATGTAAGGAAGCTAGAGAAAGTGGAAAGGTTTGAAACAACACTAGTCCCGGAGCTAAGGGGTATGTCCTACGAGGAGAAGCTAAGGTAAATCGACCTGACGACACTGGAAGACAGGAGAGATAGGGGGGATATGATAACGACATATAAAATACTGAAAGGAATCGACAAGGTGGACAGAGACAAGGGGTCACAATTGGAAGTTGAAGACTCAGATGAGTCAAAGGGATGTTAGGAAGTAATTCTTCAGCCATAGAGTAGTCAGGAAGTGGAATAGTCTAGCAAGTGATGTAGTGGAGGCAGGAACCATACATAGCTTTAAGACGAGGCATGATAAAGCTCATGGAGCAGGGAGAGAGAGGACCCAGTAGCGATCCGTGAAGAGAAGGGGCCAGGAGCAAGTCTCGACCCCTGCAACCACAATTAGGTGAGTACACATATTATATATATATATATATATATATATATATATATATATATATATATATATATATATATATATATATATATATATATATATTTGTGTTTTCTGTCAATGTATTCTGTCTATTAATAAAGCACTCATATAACATATATAGGGGGTGGTAGGAGAAGAATATATTCAAACAACTCCGGGGAGAACCTCGAGTTCTCCCTGAGGTACGTTTGTCTTCTCTGAGGATGAGGGTCCCCAGTAAAGTTCTAGAGGTGGCACCTTCCTATATATATATATATATATATATATATATATATATATATATATATATGTCGTGCCGAATAGGTAAAACGGGTCAATTAGCAAGAACTCATTTTTTAATTAAGTCCTTTGTAATATTTTCTCTTATACGTTTAAAGTTATATTTTTTTCATTTATATTAATGTAAAATTAATAATTTTGTACCAAAGGAACCTTAGAAAACTTACCTAACTATATTATAACAAGCTCAATTTAATTTAGCCTAATCCTACTAAATATATTTTAGATAAGTTTACAATAATTTATTAATAAACAAATACAATGAAATATATTTTTTTAGTTAGTTTCAGAATTATTTTTACGAAATTACTGTATACACAAATTTTCGCTTGCGTTATTCATCAAGAATAACGCAAATTTTACCTCTTCGGCGACATATATATATATATATATATATATATATATATATATATATATATATATATATATATATATATATATATATATATATATGCAAAACAACCACTGTGAAAAAATAGTGGAATTCCAAGCACTTTCATGATTTCTCACATTATCAAAGAACTAAAAATAATAGGACAGCAGAAGGCTTATAAGACTGAGATATCACCTCACGGTCATACCCGACATTACACCCGCCTCATCATGATGCCACTGCGATGATCAAGGACTTATCAAACATAACTTAAATTCTTCCCAAATTTGATTAATTACTCATGAACCTAATTTATATAATCTTAAACCAAAATTACTTTTTATGAAGCTCGCCTCAGTTATGTTTCTCAGTCACAGACCTGCTTAATATAACTTTATCGACCTTTTCAAAATCAACTTGGTGGTTAAAATCCATTTCTAATGCTATATTTATGTTGTTGTAATCTTAGTTCAAAACTTTCCCCCAGAAAATTGAACTATCAGGATGTGAAGAACGATAGTTCACTATTATTCACATCATGATAGAGTTTAACTTCCAAATGTCCCCGTCACCTATCTAATACTTTTACTTGTGCATCTTTGTTCCTGAGAGAGAGAGAGAGAGAGAGAGAGAGAGAGAGAGAGAGAGAGAGAGAGAGAGAGAGAGAGAGAGAGAGAGAGAGAGAGAGAGAGAGAGAGAGAGAGAGAGAGAGAGAGAGAGAGAGAGAGAGAGAGAGAGAGAGAGAGAGAGAGAGAGAACTGGTTATAAAGTCAGTTAATTGATGAAGGCCGCGTCTGATAGTTTTGAAGTCGCCAATTAGTTAATTAGAGTCTTGGGTAATTGCTAATTACAGTGAGTGACTGTACTGTGTCATTACCAGAGGTGGTCCTCTAATGCGGTCTTGACCACTAGGTCAGGTGTGGTCTTGACCACTATGTCAGGTGTGGTCTTGTACACTAGGTCAGATGTGGTCTTGACCACTGGGTCAGGTGTGGTCTTGACCACTGGGTCAGGTGTGGTCTTGACCACTATGTCAGGTGTGGTCTTGTACACTAGGTCAGGTGTGGTCTTGACCACTAGGTCAGGAATGGTCTTGACAACCAGGCAGGGTGTCACAGCAACTGTGACAGAGATCAAGAGACAGAACACACAGGAAAGGAACACAGCATAATACTTCATGTTCTATATCAAGGATATCTGCTGAGAAATACCCGCTATAGTCTAGCTAATTCTAATTCTGTCTAGATTACTGAGAGAAGGAAAATGTAGGTGAAAGCGCTCTCTCTCTCCCCAACCTCCACTCTCTGCCACCACACTACTGGAATGAAGACGTGGGTAAATGGATACGCTGATGGATTTTCACATTTCTGGAAGATAGAACACAAAGACAGTTGTAAACAGAGCAAGATTCAGCATCAGGCCTTTCTTTCTTATGTTCTTATTAGCAAATTAAAAACAGTATCCCAAGGCACTGTCGTGGTGCCTCTACTGTTTATCCTCATAGCAGATATAAATAAAAAACACTCGCCAAGTTTTGTTTATTTACCATCATTTGCGGATGGTATAAGCATGAAAATTATTTCGTTAGTAGACACGGAAAAGTTGCAAGAAGATATAAACAAAGTTTTTCAATGGGCAGTGTAAAAAAAAAAAAACGTTCAATTGTTATTGGTTCCAGCTGCATAGATATGAAAATAGTGAACTCGAAAGGGACACTACAAAACCCAAGAGGATCACCAGAATGAAAGGAACACGTGAAAGACCTGGGAATAATTATGTCAACTAACCTTTGTTGCAAAGAACACAATAAGCGAGGAAGATGACAAGGTGGAAAACGAAAACTTTCAAAACAAGGGCAACAGCGTCAATGGGGACACTATTCAAATCACTTGTGCTCTCTCGCTTAGAGTAATGTTCAATGTTGACGGCTACGTTCAGAGCATGGAAGATATTACAGCCGGAACAGATACAAAGATCATTTACGACTCATATAAAGCCAATAAAACATTAAAATTACTGGAAATGCCTCAGAGTCTTAAATATGTACTCGCTGGAGCGGAGAAGACTGAGATCAAAGATAAAATATACGTAGGAAGTACTTGGCGGCCTGGTCCCAAATCTGCACACTGCTGTAACATTATGGAGTGAGACATATGGGAGAAAATGTAAAATAAACCCAGTGAAAGGCAAGGGCGACGTGGGCATGATAAGAAAACACTATCAACATCCGTGGCCCCAGACTATTCAACATCTTACCAAGAGATATCAGAAACACTGTTGGGACAAGTGTAGAAGTCTTCAAGAGGAAACTGGACAAGTACCTCCTCCAAGTGCGAGATCAACCAGTCTGTGATGGCTATGGGCCAGCGGGCCGACAACAGCAACAGCTTGGTTGACCAGGAAAGTATCGTAAGGGGTTCCTGGAGATAAAAGGGTAGTCAAGGGAAACACTCGGGTGGATGGTGACTGGTATATTGACAGAGTCTGTGAGGAGGAATACCCCAACCACCTGCTAGGCCTACATACTTCCAAGGACTGAGGATGGGCGCTTGGGGAAGCGTCCCATAAGCGCGGGGCCTCTGACGTCACAAGTAACAAAGGGATCAGACATATAACAGCTAGGATTACTTATAATACACTACACAAGTGTATACATATCACTGACATGACACAAGCACCGGACGAGCCTGGCCCAGGGCCGGGCTGCGGGAGTAGGAAGATTCTCGAAACCCATCAAAAGTATATCACATGCAAAAAAAATTCATGGATAGTTTTGTTTGGAAAGGTGGAAGAGCTTGATTTCAACCATATAACTACTACTACTACGGCCACTACCTTTGATATACCTTTGCTGGGCTTCGAGAGTTTTCCTACACCCACAGCTGGGCCCTGAACCACATTTTCTGTAGACTGAAGCCTGGTCACAGACCGGGCCGCGGGGGCGTTGATACTCGAAACCCTCTCCAGGTATACTGACCAGACACACTCCGTCCACTGACCACAGACAGTCTGTACACTGACCACAACCAGTCTGTACACAGTATCTGGTTGACTGTGACACTTGCAAGGTGCTCATCTAAGCTCTCCTACAAAGAATATACTGGTCCGGCACTCGCAAGTTCTGACACTACTCCACTGATTTATTGCTATACCAACAAAAAACAAAGAACAAGGAACTGGGAGACCGAGATGGATAAGGAAGGAGAGATACTGAGAGAGACCGAAGGACAGACTGAGTGAGAGACCAAGGGAGAGAGAGACCGAGCATAAAAGACAGATCAAGAGACCGACAACAGCACTACACACACTGTCCCCCTCCTAGAGGTAAGACAGAAATAACGGGGGTGCGGGAAGGTTGCTGGGGGAGGAACCAGTTTCTGGGGGATGACAGAGACGGTCTCTGGGGAAGGGGGAAGGAGCAGAGGAGACGGTCTGGGGGAAAACAGACGGTCTTGGGATATAGACGGGTCTGGAGATGGAAAACGGTGTACGGGAAAGATGGTCTGGGAAGGGAGGGCGGAGGATGATGGGAGGGAGGGGAAGGGAGGGCGGAGGATGATGGGAGGGAGGGGAAGGGAGGGCGGGGGATGATAGGAGGGAGGGAAGGGAGGGCGGAGGATGATAGAGGGAGGGGAAGGGAGGGGTAAATGGGAAACAGATATTAGTGTTGGTCGTAATTGATGGAGCGACTCTCCTGAGCTCCATTAATTTGTTTAACATTACTGTGTGACTGAGAGGCAGTGAGGGGAAGACGAGGGGAAGAGATTGGAGGGGAAAAAGATGGAAGACGAGGGAAAGAGGGAAGAGAGGGAAAACGAGGGGAAAGACTGATCGAAGACAGAGGGGAATAATGGGAGAGGGAAGAATATGGAGAATGATGAGAGAAAGAGAGAGTGGAGAAGGAAATAGGTGAAGGGTAAATCACAGGAGAGTGAGAGATAACTCACCAAGTTGTGTGTGCTGGGGTCGAGTCATTGCCACTTGGACTCCACCACTTGTGTTTCACTAGTTTTTATACACTTTGACTGGTTTCGAGATCTTTCCTTTTCCCAGGAGCGCCGGGCAGCCTGGTGCTTGCCAGGTCATTCAGGCTGTTGCTGCTGGCGGCCCGGTGGCCCACACATCCATCACAACCTGGCTGATCCACCATTTGCCTGAAGCAAGACACTACCTGGAGGGCGTTCCGGGGGTCAACGCCTCCGCGGCCCGGCGGCCTCGCAGTGGATCAGGGCCTGATCAACCAGGCTGTTACTGCCAGTCGTACGCAATTCAACGGTAGAGGTGCTTGTGAAGTTTCCTCTTGTCGCAACAGTGTTTCTGACATTTTTTGGAAAGATCTTGGCCCACAGATGTTGATACAATGTTCTTTTATTATCCCCATGACGCCCCAGCTTTTCGCATTGACACGGAGACTTTTATAGAGTTAAGCCAGCACATTAAGGAATCATGACCACTGACTACTCGGTACTATCTTATATATAGGCACTGCAATTCACGAAGGACCACTCAGTTGTTTACGTAATTGTGATGTAATGTACAAGATTCACTAGAATGAACTCTTTTAGCATGGGTTACACACAAACACTGCACTCTTTAAAAATAAGCCTAAGACACAAGTATTTCCACTCAAAATATTCCACAAATTCTTGCTTTCAAAATTATTTATTTTCACTGACCTCGCGTGTTTTCCCTTAACACAGCTCTCCCTCTACCTGCTGCTTAACACTCTTATATACTACATATAATATTCCTATATTACACACATGCTATTTCCATATGTGGCAACCCCAGGATATCCCCACAGCACACGCCAGTAACAGCCATAACCCCAGGATAACCTCGCACACACCCCTGTAACAGCCATAACCCCAGGATACCCCCACACACCCCTGTAGCAGTCATAACCTCAGGAGATAAACCCCCACACCCCCGTAGCAACCGTAACCCCAGGATATCCCCTCACAATCTCTCACCATCAACTATGCACCATTGTTGCAGGCCACAATGAAGTTGAGCCTAGAGTTCCCGTCTAACTTTATGTAGGTCCGGGATTGCCGATAGTCATCTTGATAACGGTAATTAATTGCCAATTCCAGTCCTCTCCCCCTTCCCCCTCGACCTCCCACCCCCTCCCCCTGGCCCTCTGGAGGCATCTCTTGTAGTTACTGTGTTATCCTGAGATCTGCATTCAATGCTCTGAGATACACTAGTGTCTGGGGAAGGTGACCACACACACACACACACACACACACACAGGAGATTGAAGTAACAGAGGCGGGATCCATACATAGCTTTAAGAAGAGTACGATAAGGCTCTTGGAGCCGGGAGTAAACCTAGCAGCGACCAGCGAAGAGGCGAGGGGCCAGGACTGTGGATCGACCCCTGCAACCACATTTTGTAGGTGAAGTACCCACCACACGTCATACAAACCCCGAACAGGCCAAGTGTCTTATCGACAAGTGCCTTTGACAAAATGGTAACTAACAATGAAAATGACTAAATATTTATAAGAGGATCTGGATACATGGAGCACATGGAGTGACAGATGAATGATGTAATCTAATGTAGATAAAAACCAAGTAATAAAAATGGGAGAAAGTGAAATCAGGCCACAAGGAACATAAGACTGACAAAATATTGAAAGTATCAGATACAGAAAGGGATCTAGGAGTTATTATTAACAACAACAAAACTCACCGGAATATCATATAAATGAAAGAGTGAGCAACTCATATGGTACATCAGCAAACTATAAAATAACCTAGACTGCGAAGTGGCAGAGGCGGATCCACACACAGTTTCAATAATAGGTAGAAGAAAACACAGTAAGTGTCCCAGGTCCAAGACTGTTCAACAGTCTCTCACTATGCATGAGGGGAATTACCAATAGACCCCCCTGGTTGACTTCAAGAGGGAACTGGACAGATACCTGAAGTTAGTACCCCACCAGCCGGGCTGTGGATCGTACGTCGAATTACATGCGGCCAGCAATAACAACCTGGTTGATCAGGCCATGATCCTCGGGAGACCTTTTCAAAGACTATGCCGCGGGGGCGTTGAACCTCGGAACGACCTCCAGGTAGGGCTCACGCAACCAGGAGAGAGTGAACCTAGTAACAGTCAGCGGGAGAGGCGAGGCCAAGAGCTGAGACTCGACCTTCGAAACCACAATTAGGTACAATGCGTTCGGTAAGGAAAAACTCAATAAGCGTGAAGGCACCAAGACTTTTCAATGTCCTGTCTTTAAATAGAGTACTGGACAAGTTTCTCATGACCAATGGGTGATTACATTGGACTTCTTGGAACCAACAGCCTGGTTAAACAGGCCAGAAACAGGGAGATCTGGTCTGGGACCTAGCCATGGGAGCTATATTATCCTATATGTGCATCCTTCTTATCCTCCTTCTGGTCCTTCCATTCGGATTCAATCTTTTCCACTCCTCCCACCACGTCTAGGACTCCCTCTCTCAGACTCCTCCTACGTTGAGGATTTTTCCTTCCCAGGCACCTCTACTCTTCGTCATGGATTTCCCCTCCTCAGGCACCTCTACTCCTCGTCATGGATTTCCCTCCTCAGGCACCTCTACTCCTAGTCATGGATTTCCCCTCCTCAGGCACCTCTACTCCTAGTCATGGATTTCCCTCCTCAGGCACCTCTACTCCTCGTCATGGATTTCCCTCCTCAGGCACCGCTACTCCTCGTCATGGATTTCCCTCCTCAGGCACCTCTACCTCGTCATGGATTTCCCTCCTCAGGCACCTCTACTCCTCGTCATGGATTTACCCTCCCCATGCATCCCATGTCTAAGACTTTCCTTCCCAAGGATATAGCAGGAAATGGTTTGTGCAAACAGGCCTCTACTCCTCAGGTAGGACTTGGGAGGGGACGACTACTACTCCTTCCCTGTGTGCTCACGTGCCCCGCGAAAAGGAGTGTAGGGGAACTACAACCCCCACCTTCCCAGGTGTGTTCAGTAATCGAGACTGGGAGGGGGCTACGACCCCCAAACTCTCTCCAAGTGTATTAAGGTGCCGGGAGACTGTGGGAGAGAGGCTAGTCTCCCCTCCAGGTGTGTTCAGGTATCGTGGAACTGTGGAAGGGGGCTACGACCCCCGACAAACACGTGGGGTCGTAAAAGTTATATGCATGAAGTAAGAAAGAGTGAGCCATCGTCAACACCGCCATGATGGAGGTCAATTGACAGTGTAACTACAAGTAGGCGTTTTTTGACCCTCTAGTGTGTGTGTGTGTGTGTGTGTGTGTGTGTGTGTACTCACCTAGTTGTACTCACCTAGTTGTGGTTGCAGGGGTCGAGTCATAGCTCCTGGCCCCGCCTCTTCACTGGCCGCTACTGGGTCACTCTCCCTGCGCCATGAGCTTTATCATACCTCTTCTTAAAGCTATGTATGGAGCCTGCCTCCACTACATCACTTCCTAAACTATTCCACTTCCCGACCACTCTGTGACTGAAGAAATACTTCCTAACATCTCTGTGATTCATCTGAGTCTTCAACTTCCAACTGTGTCCCCTTGTTGCTGTGTCCCATCTCTGGAACATTCGCCCTATCTCTCCTGTCCTCCAGTGTCGTCAGGTCGATTTCCCTTAACCTCTCCTCGTAGGACATACCCCTTAGCTCCGGGACTAGTCTTGTTGCAAACCTTTGCACTTTCTCTAGCTTCTTTACGTGCTTGGCTAGATGTGGGTTCCAAACTGGTGCTGTGTGTGTGTGTGTGTGTGTGTGTGTGTGTACGCACATGTAATTACCACAGGATTTACTCAAGGTTCTCTACTAACATCCCTCGGTCACTACTCCCCACCGTGTCCACTCCTCCCTTTCTCCCCATCCTAATTTTTACCCCTTGAGAGCGACGTGTGACTGATGAAACTGCCAGGCTCACAACCCAAAGATCCAGAGCTGTACTCGAGGCCCGACGAAACAAAGGAATAAGTTCCCTTATACACCATCTGCCCCTGCTCACCTGGAAGTAATAACAGATCAACAGAAAAGCTAACCCAATTACACCAACAGGTTCAGACTGCCCCACACAGACCAACAGGACAAGGCTGCCCCACACAGACCAACAGTGCAAGGCTGCCCCACACAGACCAACAGGGCAAGGCTGCCCCACACAGACCAACAGGGCAAGGCTGCCCCACACAGACCAACAGGGCAAGGTTGCCCCACACAGACCAACAGGGCAAGGCTGCCCCACACAGACTAACAGGGCAAGGCTGCCCCACACAGACCAACAGGGCAAAGCTGCCCCACACAGACCAACAGGGCAAGGCTGCCCCACACAGACCAACAGAGCAAGACTCCCCAACACAGACCAACAGAGCAAGACTCCCCTACACAGACCAACAGAACAAGACTGCCCCACACAGACCAACAGAGCAAGACTACCCCATACCTATCAAGAAGGTAAGACTGCTCTACACCGACCAACAGGTCTTGGGCAAGTTTCCACATGGGTTGCCAACAAAATACTTAGAATAGCCTCCAGTGGGTTATCACGATAATAAAAATTCTTGCCTGGGGAGACATGCTAAGCGCCCCTCAATATTTACTCTCCCTGCATTCTTTGATAACATGTTATTAGCTTCCTGTACCTTGGCGAGGGCAGAGGAAGAAGAGAGGGGAGAAGGCGAAGAAGAGAGAAAGAAGAAGGAAAAAGGGAAAAAGAGATGGGATAAGTGACAGGAGGGAAGGGAGAATGACAAAAAAAAGTTATGACTTATTAGACTATCCCTGATAAACAGTCCTGAGCACCCTCAATTCACACAAGTGCATGGTAAACAGTCCTGAGCACCCTTAAACCACACCAGTGCATGTTAAACACTCGTGAGCACCCTTAACCCACACCAGTGCATGGTAAACACTCGTGAGCACCCTTAACCCACACCAGTGCATGGTAAACACTCGTGAGCACCCTTAACCCACACCAGTGCATGGTAAACACTCGTGAGCACCCTTAACCCACACCAGTGCATGGTAAACACTATAAACACTAGCAGGAGAACGCTGTCTTCCCTACCCCAGCCCTAACACCACCCCAGCCCTAACACCACCCCAGCCCCAACACCACCCCAGCCCCAACACCACCCCAGCCCCAACACCACCCCAGCCCCAACACCACCCCAGCCCCAACACCACCCCAGCCCCAACACCACCCCAGCCCCAACACCACCCCAGCCCCAACACCACCCCAGCCCCAACACCCCCAGCCCCAACACCACCCAGCCCAACACCACCCCAGCCCCAACACCACCCCAGCCCCAACACCACCCCAGCCCACAACACCACCCCAGCCCCAACACCACCCAGCCCCAACACCACCCAGCCCCAACACCACTCCAGCCCCAACACCACCCCAGCCCCAACACCACCCCAGCCCAACACCACCCCAGCCCAACACCACCCAGCCCCAACACCACCCAGCCCAACACCACCCAGCCCCAACACCACCCAGCCCCACACCACAGCCAACACCACCCAGCCCAACACCACCCAGCCACAACACCACTCCAGCCCCAACACCACTCCAGCCACAACACCACTCCAGCCCACAACACCACACTCCAGCCCCAACACCACTCCAGCCACAACACCACTCCAGCCACAACACCACTCCAGCCACAACACCACTCCAGCCCAACACCACTCCAGCCACAACACCACTCCAGCCCAACACCACTCCAGCCACAACACCACCCAGCCACAACACCACCTCCAGCCACAACACCACCCCAGCCACAACACCACTCCAGCCCCAACACCACTCCAGCCACAACACCACTCCAGCCACAACACCACTCCAGCCACAACACCACTCCAGCCCCAACACCACTCCAGCCACAACACCACCCCAGCTCCAACACCACCCCAGCCACAACACCACTCCAGCCCCAACACCACTCCAGCCCCAACACCACTCCAGCCACAACACCACCCCAGCCACAACACCACTCCAGCCACAACACCACTCCAGCCCCAACACCACTCCAGCCACAACACCACTCCAGCCACAACACCACCTCCAGCCACAACACCACTCCAGCCACAACACCACTCCAGCCCAACACCACTCCAGCCACAACACCACTCCAGCCACAACACCACCTCCAGCCACAACACCACTCCAGCCCAACACCACTCCAGCCCAACACCACCCAGCCACAACACCACCCAGCCCAACACCACTCCAGCCACAACACCACCCAGCCCAACACCACTCCAGCCCAACACCACTCCAGCCACAACACCACTCCAGCCACAACACCACTCCAGCCACAACACCACCCAGCCCAACACCACCCCAGCCACAACACCACCCAGCCCAACACCACCCAGCCCAACACCACCCAGCCCAACACCACCCAGCCCAACACCACCCAGCCCAACACCACCCAGCCCAACACCACCCAGCCCAACACCACTCCAGCCACAACACCACCCCAGCCCAACACCACCCAGCCCAACACCACCCAGCCCACAACACCACCCCAGCCCAACACCACCCCAGCCACACACCACCCAGCCCAACACCACCCCAGCCCAACAACACCACCTCCAGCCCAACACCACCCCAGCCCAACACCACCCCAGCCCAACACCACCCCAGCTCCACAACACCACCCCAGCCACAACACCACCCAGCCCAACACCACCCCAGCTCCAACACCACCCCAGCTCCAACACCACCCCAGCTCCACCACACCACCCCAGCCCAACACCACCCAGCCCAACCACCCCAGCTCCAACACCACCCCAGCCACAACACCACCCCAGCCACAACACCACCCAGCTCCAACACCACCCCAGCCCAACACCACCCCAGCTCCAACACCACCCCAGCTCCAACACCACCCCAGCTCCAACACCACCCCAGCTCCAACACCACCCCAGCCACAACACCACCCCAGCCACAACACCACCCCAGCTCCAACACCACCCCAGCCCAACACCACCCCAGCCACAACACCACCCCAGCTCCAACACACCCCAGCCAACCACCCCAGCTCACAACACAGCCAACACACAGCTCCAACACCACCCCAGCCACAACACCACCCCAGCCCAACATCACACCACCAGCCACACCACCCCAGTCCACGCCACACCACCAGCTCAACACCCAGCAATACCACCAGCCAACACCACAGCGATACAGCCACCTCAGGTCACTGCCACCTCAGGTCACTGCCACCCAGGTCACTGCCACCTCAGGCACAGCCAACCTCAAAGTACTGACACCTCAGGTCACTATAGCCACCCACCCAGACCACCCAGGTCACTGCCACCTCAGGTCACTGCCACCTCAGGTCACTGCCAGCCTGAGGTCACTGCCAACTGACGAGGTCACTGCCACTCAGGTCACTGCCACCCCAGGTCACTGCTCTCTGACAGGTACTGCCCTCAGCACTGAGGTGACCTGACACCTGCTCCTCAGACTGAGGTACTGAACACCTGCTCCTAGACTGAGGTACTGAACACCTGCTCCTAGACTGAGGTACTGAACACCTGCTCCTAGACTGAGGTACTGAACACCTGCTCCTAGACTGAGGTACTGAACACCTGCTCCTAGACTGAGGTACTGAACACCTGCTCCTAGACTGAGGTACTGAACACCTGCTCCTAGACTGAGGTACTGAACACCTGCTCCTAGACTGAGGTACTGAACACCTGCTCCTAGACTGAGGTACTGATTACCTCCTCTTCTACCTTTCCAGTCTTCTGTATTGTACTGATAAAACCACCAGGTGGTGAAACGTCTACACAGTAACGATACCCTGCACATGGGATCCTCTTTAGCATCTGCTGAAGAGGATCCCAGAAGGGGGTCGAAATATACAGATGACTCAACCTCCCGTGTTTGTGTCCATCTGGGTTAATATTGAGGGAACCCGAAAACTAGCTCTTGAAAGTGCCTCAGCACGCGGGCTGCGATAGCCATGTGGGTCTGCGAGCCGTTAGCACCAACAGCCTAGTTGACCAGGCAATCAACTGAAAAGCTTGGCCTCAGGCCGGGCTGCGAGGGTAGAAGAACCCTCGAAATCGGTCACAGGTAAGCAGTACATAGAGAGAAACGTCACAATACGTCTTTTCTTCATTACAGTCGCTAGTACGAAGGTCTGTTCTGAGAACGGATGGCGGGGGCGATGATCCCAGAAACTATTAACAGTTAGCTACGAAGAACTACTTAAATAATTATATTTCCTGACTCCTGAATGTTCTCCTCTTAGTTTACATGTGCTCCTCCTCCCCTCCTCTTCCTCCTCCACCTCCTCTTCCTTCTCCTCTTCCTCCTCTTCCTCCACCACCTCCTCCTAGGGCTCAGTACACAGATAACATAATCGCAATTTTAATTGGGGAGTGACAAGGCAGCAGCAGCAGCGTTCATTACGCTAACCTGACCAACACCTTCCCTCTATGATGACACACCTTAGTTCACCTGTACACGTGTGTGTAATCACCTATTTGTACTCAACTACACACACACACACACTGTATGTGTGTGTGTGTGTGTGTGTGTGTAAGACTGGGTACCTGTGGTATTTATGTGACATATTTCGACTATATTTTCAACTCTCGTGTACCATACTGACATCTCCATAATTTGCTGTCACCACTAAGTGTATGAAATGCAGTAATATTCTTGGTACGGAGGCTCGAGCCTGGCAAGTTAAGGAGTCTCCTACCTCATTCAACCACCTGTCCAGGTGGGTACGTAGCTTCCACCTGTCTCTCTTTCCTGGTCCTCTCACTGCAACCTACTATTATCCGTCCCACTAGTCGTTCAGAGTATCTTGTATGCTGTAATCATATCTCTCCCCCAAATCTTGGAAAATTATCCTGCGCCTTATATGCTGAAGGTGAGGGTCAAGGGTTGACTTTGGGTTACTGGTAAGTAGTGGTTTATAAAAGAAAATACCGTAAGTAAAACAGATCATTAAAGTACTGAGAAGCGGGGCCAAGAGCTAGGAACTGACCCTTGCAAACACAATTAGGTAAGTGCACTAAGCATGCGACACGCGTTACAACAGTTACATATAATTTCTCCCTAACGTAAGGAAGACAATTTAAACTACACAAACTTCATTTGTACAGCGACGCGCAAAAAAAAATTGTTTTTGTCAGAGGATAAAAAAAGGCCAAACTTTCAATAGCAAAAATAATTACAACTCAACTGCCAAACTTTGCGGCGTAAAACAGTGTTGAATGAGAGTGTTGTAAGTGTTGTGGAACGTACCCCCCTCCTCCCTCCCCCTCCTTTCTACCAGTGGATGGATGAGTGCTGGGTGGCGTCGTACTAAGAGATGGATGAGTGGTGGGTGGCGTAGTACTAAGAGATGGATGAGTGGTGGGTGGCGTAGTACTAAGAGATGGATGAGTGGTGGGTGGCGTAGTACTAAGAGATGGATGAGTGGTGGGTGGCGTAGTACTAAGAGATGAATGAGTAGTGGGTGGCGTAGTACTAAGAGATGGATGAGTGGTGGGTGGCGTAGTACTAAGAGATGGATGAGTGGTGGGTGGCGTAGTACTAAGAGATGGATGAGTGGTGGGTGGCTTAATACAAAAATGAATTACAACTACAAGTGGATGAGTGGTTGGGCGTATAAAGAGTGTTGAATGAGAGTGTTGTAGAGTGTTAGTGGAGAGTCGTGCCTCTCCGTCCTTATTAAGTGGATGGATGAGTGGTGGGTGGCGTCGTACTAAGAGATGGATGAGTGGTGGTGGCGTGTACTAAGAGATGGATGAGTGGTGGGTGGCGTTGTACTAAGAGATGGATGAGTGGTGGGTGGCGTGTACTAAGGGGATGGATGAGTGGATGGCGTCGTACCTTAAGAGTGATAGCGTCGTACAGGAATGGACGAGTAGTGGATAGCGTCGTACCAGTGGATGGACGAGTAGTGGATAGCGTCGTACCAGTGGATGGACGAGTAGTGGATAGCGTCATACCAGTGGATGGACGAGTAGTGGATAGCGTCATACCAGTGGATGCATGAGTGGTGGATAGCGTCATACCAGTGGATGCATGAGTGGTGGATAGCCAGCCCATGAGATGGAAACTTCAACAAACTCCACTACTTAATGGCCAATATAACACCAGCCACACAGACATAAAGAATCCAGACACAGAGGTGCCGGAGACCCACTGGGAGTGTCCACTGGGAAGGCTGTTTGCCAGTAGTGGACCACTGGGAGGAGGGCAGGGGCAGGCTGCCCCACCTCTTACCACTCCCTTCACCTTCTTCCCAAAAATGAAAACTTGGAAAAGCTTTAGAATAAGTTCTGGCCCCATCTCCGGCGCCGACCAGTCCCAACCCTCTCAAGGAGCCGGCTAGCGTGTCTTCCTTATATCAGCTGTGATAACACCATTTTAGTTTGAAGGACTGGACGACACAGACAATGTAGATAGCAGCAGATGGTCGCAGACGCAGAGGCAAAGCGTCCGCAAACGCAGGAGTTGTCGCAGACGCAGCAGTGGCCACAGACGCAGCAGTGGCTCCGCAGCACGCAGACGCAGCGTGGTCGCAGACGCAGCAGTAGTGGCCGAGCCAGACGCAGCAGTGACGCCTCAGACGCAGCAGTGGCCACAGACGCAGCAGTGGTCGCAGACGTACCAGTGGTCTTGGCTATCCATCTCAAAACAATAACATTAAATTTTACAAACCTGCAAGATTTTCAAACACGTAAAATCAATACAAAATCTAAAACCTTTACAAGGTTCTTCATCTCCAGGGCAAATGTCAGTGTTTACGGTCATATTAAAGTCTATCAGCACATTAGACCAGCCTGGACCAAAGTCGGACTGAGGGAGAACTCTGGAAACCCACCATAGGTACTATTCAAAGATACCCAAATATGTATAACTGGGAACAACCTTAACAGGTGAGACCAAAAACCCAGTCACTCTGGTCTGTATGTTAAAGACACTTTCATCTGCATTCACTTACCTACCATCACAAACTGTGTAGTTGAATTGCTGGCAACGGAAATTTAAAGCCAGAGTTGGTTAGTTAGGAAGGTTCACGGCCTGTTCACTGCATCTGGGCCATTAATTCAACCTATCATCATGCCATCTCTAAAATACACTGAGATATACACAGCTCGGAGAATATACACTGTTTTCTATAAAACCACAGACAGACTCACTGGGTCCTCATCACTATAAAACCACAGACTCACTGGGTCCTCATCACTATAAAACCACAGACTCACTGGGTCCTCATCACTATAAAACCACAGACTCACTGGGTCCTCATCACTATAAAACACCAGACTCACTGGGTCCTCCACACTATAAAACGACAGACAGACTCACTGGGTCCTCCACACTATAAAACCACAGACTCACTGGGTCCTCACACTATAAAACCACAGACTCACTGGGTCCTCATCACTATAAAACCCCAGACTCACTGGGTTCTCCACACTATAGTACCACAGACTCACTGGGTCCTCCACACTATAGTACCACAGACTCACTGGGTTCTCCACACTATAATACCACAGACTCACTGGGTCCTCCACACTATAATACCACAAACATCTCAACTTTACAAAGTTGTCACTTAAACTATAGATCGATAAAACTAACATCATGCATCAAAATTAGAAAACAAAAGATGCTCGTGTGGTTCCAGCACATGCTCAACAACCACACATAAAAACGACACAATACCGTGACTGGACAATACACAAATAACCCGCACATAGGAGCTTCGAGACGTGGTTGCGTCCTGCACGTGAAAACACACTAACTGGGTTAATCACACTAATAAGGACCTCTGACTCCATGACCATCAGATTTATTATATACAGAGCTGCAAAAATGGTGATAAACGGCCTCCTTTGACGGAAGATAAACACAGGCTGTTGCTACTGGCCGCATGCAGTCCATCGTTGGTATCAGATTCCGGGAGGTCAAGAACTGACTTGAGTTCGCTCATGATGATAGCCAGGAGTCTGTTGGTAATTTCCCTTATATATGAAGGAGGATGCTGAAAAGTTTTGGTCCCTTTACACTTATTAAGTTACATCTTAGTGTATTCAGGACACCATTGCCTTTCACCGTCTGCCAAGGCTCTTCCTTACGTAAGGAGTGATTTTGGTGTCTTCACCAATCCCTCCAGAATTTTCCAGACGTAAATTACAATGCACCTTTCTCGCCTACGTTCCAGTGTGAGAAACTTTATACGAGTAGTAAAGGTTATCTGTACATTCTCCAAATGCGCAGTACTTTCACCTGTCTTAAGAGAGGCGGTTAATGTACACTAATATTCTCGTCCAGAGAGAACAAGTGACTTAAAATGTATCATCAATGGCTTGGCATCTCTTGTTTTGAATATTCTTGTTATACAACCTATCATCTTCCTTACAGTCGTGATAGTAACATTGTTGTGATCTTTACATGTAAGATCTCTTACATGATGACTCCAAAGTCCTTCACATTAATCTTCCGTTTTTTCCGGTTATTGTTTCCTCTATTTTTCCATAAGGAAATAGCTGAAATTTGTCCTCATTGTTTTCTGTGGATCACTGGAATACCTAATTTATATCAGCTTAGAGATTTGATGTCAAACAAATTATAGTATTGTCTGCAAAAGATGAAACAGTGACACGATTTATCTCCCTTAATTTTTACTGTTTGGGGTCGATTTTAGAAAGTTAAAAATTCATCTGCTCGTTTTGCATGCATTTTTTACACTACCGCAGCATGATCACACTAGTCGAAGGCTTTTATATAGTCTACAATAAATCTGCATTTTGGCTGCCGTCCAATGCATTCAGGATCATGTCGCAACGATCCAATAATTGCTAGAGACCAGACCAGCAATCCCACCAAACTACAAAACATTTAACATCTATGTAGAATATCGTGTACAAACAGACTGGCAGGTTAGCGCCCCTTCCCAGGCAAACACCTGCCCCTGTTGAAGCATAGGAAAAGGTGGCAGACACGCCCGGCAGCTGAAGGAGGTGAGGGAGATGAGGAGGAAGTGAGGCTGGGCGGTTGCCTGATGCTACAGGGCAGAAGAGGAGGCAGGAAGTTGTCCATCTCCACCTGGCAGGCTTCCACTCTCCCGCAGGATGCGCGGAAGTCCTTACCTTTCTGCATGGATGCAGTCTTCCTTTATGTTCACGGGACCTTTAGTCTCTTCTTTATTCTTCAATTATTCTTTATTGTTTTTGTTAGTTATCCTTGTCTGTTGTAAGTTATCTTATTACTGTAGTTATTGGCTAACAAGTCTTTTTTATTAGTTGTTTTTGGCTAACAAGTCTTCTTTACTATTCTTTATTGGCAAACTGATATACTTACGTTCCAGGTTACTTGCCTACCCGGTCTACTCTTTATTACTCGTTTATCAGCCAGCTGGTCTGCCGTACCTCGTTTATCAGCCAGCTGGTCTGTCGTACCTCGTTTATCAGCCAGCTGGTCTGATTTTAATCGTAGATGATAAGCCAGCTGGTCATCTTTTAATCCTGGTTGCCTGGTCTTCAGTGGCACGAGGGGACCAGCTGTGTGGTAACTGCCGACTGGTCAACTTCAACTACCACAACAACATCAGTCTCACCTACAATCAGCTACAACAATTCTCAGCTGCAACTACCACTACAACAACTATCAGCTGCTTTCCCTCCTCCGTCATATTAATTTGCATAGCCAGCTACATTTGCTATCCCTCTACATCACTCTACCAGCATCACGTCACTCGCATCACGTCATCAGCATCACGTCATCAGCATCACGTCACCAGCAAAGCTTGCTGTCGTCCTTCTTTCACCGAACTCACCATGACTACCGTCATCAATAACACCAACACCAGCAATAACACCACCACAACCACCTATTAATACCACCACCATATATACCCCCACCACAACAATCAACATCAATGACTCAACCACTACCACAATCAGTACCATTCACAACACCCCTATAACCTCCTCTAGTACCACAACCACCATTCTCAATAACACCACCATCAGTACTATAACTATCCTCACCACCAACTCCCCACCATCAGTGCCACCACAACCCACACAAACAACAACAACAACACACCAACAATATCACAATCACCAGCACCAACGAGCAGCAGCACTGGTACTGCCACACCTTCCCCTCCACCACATCAGTCACCCTCGACTGTTACCTCCAACAATAACATTACGTGCTGCATAATCCATCCATCCCCAGTATCTCTCTCTCTCTCTCTCTCTCTCTCTCTCTCTCTCTCTCTCTCTCTCTCTCTCTCTCTCTCAATAGCCACAGGTAACTATGATACTGATAGTATACAATACCGAAAACTTGATAAATAAGGCCCCTCTCCATCAAGGCCGAGGGACTGACCCCCTCTCCATCAAGGCCGAGGGACTGACCCCCTCTCCATCAAGGCCGAGGGACTGACCCCCTCTCTATCAAGGCCGAGGGACTGACCCCCTCTCCATCAAGGCTGAGGGACTGACCCCCTCTCCATCAAGGCTGAGGGACTGACCCCCTCTCCATCAAGGCTGAGGGACTGACCCCCTCTCCATCAAGGCCGAGGGACTGACCCCCTCTCCATCAAGGCTGAGGGACTGACCCCCTCTCCATCAAGGCTGAGGGACTGACCCCCTCTCCATCAAGGCCGAGGGACTGACCACCTCTTCATCAAGGCTGAGGGACTGACCCCCTCTCCATCAAGGCTGAGGGACTGACCCCCTCTCCATCAAGGCTGAGGGACTGACCCCCTCTCCATCAAGGCTGAGGGACTGACCCCCTCTCCATCAAGGCTGAGGGACTGACCCCCTCTCAATCAAGGCTGAGGGACTGACCCCCTCTCCATCAAGGCTGAGGGACTGACCCCTCTCTCATCAAGGCTGAGGGACTGACCCCCTCTCCATCAAGGCTGAGGGACTGACCCCTCTCTATCAAGGCAGAGGGACTGACCCCTCTTCATCAAGGCTGAAGGACTGACCCCTCTCCATCAAGGCTGAGGACTGACCCCTCTCCATCAAGGCTGAGGGACTGACCCCCTCTCCATCAAGGCTGAGGGACTGACCCCCTCTCCATCAAGGCTGAGGGACTGACCCCCTCTCCATCAAGGCAGAGGGACTGACCCCCTCTCCATCAAGGCTGAGGGACTGACCCCCTCTCCATCAAGGCAGAGGGACTGACCCCCTCTCCATCAAGGCTGAGGGACTGACCACCTCTTCATCAAGGCAGAGGGACTGATCACCTCTTCATCAAGGCTGAGGGACTGATCACCTCTTCATCAAGGCAGAGGGACTGATCACCTCTTCATCAAGGCTGAGGGACTGACCACCTCTTCATCAAGGCAGAGGGACTGACCACCTCTTCATCAAGGCTGAGGACTGACCCCTTCATCAAGGCAGAGGGACTGACCACCTCTTCATCAAGGCTGAGGGACTGACCACCTTTCATCAAGGCAGAGGGACTGACCCCTCTCCATCAAGGCTGAGGACTGACCCCTCTCCATCAAGGCTAGAGGGACTGACCCTCTCCATCAAGGCTGAGGACGACCCCTCTCCATCAAGGCTGAGGACTGACCCTCTCCATCAAGGCTGAGGGACTGACCCCTCTCATCAAGGCAGAGGGACTGACCCCCTCTCCATCAAGGCTGAAGGACTGATCACCTCTCCATCAAGGCTGAGGGACTGACCACCTCTTCATCAAGGCTGAGGGACTGATCACCTCTTCATCAAGGCTGAGGGACTGACCACCTCTTCATCAAGGCAGAGGGACTGATCACCTCTCCATCAAGGCTGAGGGACTGACCCCCTCTCCATCAAGGCTGAGGGACTGACCCCCTCTTCATCAAGGCAGAGGGACTGACCCCCTCTTCATCAAGGCTGAAGGACTGATCACCTCTCCATCAAGGCTGAGGGACTGACCACCTCTTCATCAAGGCTGAGGGACTGATCACCTCTTCATCAAGGCTGAGGGACTGATCACCTCTTCATCAAGGCCGAGGGACTGACCACCTCTTCATCAAGGCAGAGGGACTGATCACCTCTTCATCAAGGCTGAAGGACTGATCACCTCTCCATCAAGGCTGAGGGACTGACCACCTCTTCATCAAGGCAGAGGGACTGATCACCTCTTCATCAAGGCCGAGGGACTGACCACCTCTTCATCAAGGCAGAGGGACTGATCACCTCTTCATCAAGGCAGAGGACTGATCACCTCTTCATCAAGGCAGAGGGACTGACCCCTTTCATCAAGGCAGAGGGACTGACCACCCTACAAATCCTTCATCAAGGCAGAGGGACTGACCACCTCTTCATCAAGGCAGAGGGACTGACCACCTCTTCATCAAGGCAGAGGGACTGACCACCTCTTCATCAAGGCAGAGGGACTGACCACCTCTTCATCAAGGCAGAGGGACTGACCACCTCTTCATCAAGGCAGAGGGACTGACCACCTCATAATTACTTCTACAGTCTCCAGAGCTATATTCGCCTGTGCTCGTTGCAAGAATCATGTTGATCAGGCGAAACGTTTCGGCAATAAACAATATGCAACAGCTGCACATGTCTAAATTACTCAAGACATCAGCACTCAGCCAGCAGCAGCAGCATGCTAATATTGGGTCCGGGACCTTTGCTTCCTGGTGTGAGGTCGCCATGTACACCCACACCAGCACTTCACAACTGACTGGCGCTATCATTGCCATAATTAAGGTGGAGGAGTTGACCGTGGCTGTGTTGTGAGCCTGGCCACCATTGTGTGGCACCCAGGGCTCCACAATTTATGGAGGGCAGATAATAGTGCCATAACTTGGCGGTGTCACTCGTGTGAGGGGCCACCGCGGGCCACCGACGCTGCAAAAATGCGATTGGTGCGTCGCAGCAGCAATTGATGACCCACCACAATGTTGCTGCTGGTGTATGTGATATTGGTGTTACCGGTGTTGGTGGTGCTGCTTCTGGCGGTGCTATGTGGTGCACAGCGACATGTCAAAAACATTCGCTGTCAGTGGTCGCCTTCCTAGAATTTGAAACGACTGACTTCTGGTTCACGAAACTGCATATTTCCACATCAGCACAGAGAGAGAGAGCGAGAGAGAGCGAGAGAGAGAGAGAGAGAGAGAGAGCGAGAGAGAGCGAGAGAGAGAGCGAGAGAGAGCGAGAGAGAGAGAGACCTCAAGTATGAATCAAAATAAGAGAGATATCTTAAATCTATAATACATGAAAAATACGGGAGGATGCTGCACTGAAATAACTCCCTGGAATAAGAGTCATGGGATACAGTGTGGACTGTTTATATATATATATATATATATATATATATATATATATATATATATATATATATATATATATATATGTCGTGCCGAATAGGTAAAACTTGCGATTATGGCTTAAATAGCAACGCTCTTTTTGCCGAATAAGGCAAGCTAAAATTTGTGTATGCAATAATTTCGCAAAAATCATTCTGAACCTAACGAAAAAAAATATTTCATTGTGTTTGTTTATTATTAAATTATTGTAAACTTATCTAAAATATATTTATGTTGGATTAGGCTGAAATAAATTGCGGCTGTTATAATAAGGTTAGGTAAGTTTTCTAAGGTTCTTTTGGTACAAAATTATTAATATTTATATTAACATAAATTAAAAAATATATCTTTAAACGCATAAGAGAACATTTTAGAAAGGACTTAATTTTAAATGAGTTATTGCTAATTGACCAATTTTACCTATTCGGCACGACATTTTTTTTTTTTTTTTTTTTTTTCAACAAGTCGGCCGTCTCCCACCGAGGCAGGGTGACCCAAAAGAAAGAAAATCCCCAAAAGAAAAACTTTCATCATCATTCAACACTTTCACCACACTCATACATAATCACTGTCTTTGCAGAGAAGCTCAGATACTACAGCTGAGAAAAGTCCCTCCCAGCTGTCACTATCTCAGACCCCTCCTTTAAAGTGCAGGCATTGTACTTCCCATTTCCAGGACTCAAGTCCAACTAAATCAATTAACTGGTTTCCCTGAATCCCTTCACACAATGTTACCCTGCTCACACTCCAACAGATCGTCATGTCCCAAAAACCATTCGTCTCCATTCACTCCTATCTAACACGCTCACACATGCTTGCTGGAAGTCCAAGCCCCTCGCCCACAAAACCTCCTTTACCCCTTCCTCCAACCTTTTCTAGGACGACCCTACCCCGCCTTCCTTCCCTACAGATTTATACGCTCTCCAAGTCATTCTACTTTGATCCATTCTCTCTAAATGACCAAACCACCTCAACAACCCCTCTTCAGCCCTCTGACAAATACTTTTAGTAACTCCACACCTTCTCCTAATTTCCACATTCGAATTTTCTGCATAATATTTACACCACACATTGCCCTTAGACAGGACATCTCCACTGCCTCCAGCCTCCTCCTCGCTGCAGCATTTGCAACCCATGCTTCACACCCATATAAGAGTGTTGGTACCACTATACTTTCGTACATTCCCTTCTTTGCCTTCATGGATAACGTTTTTGTCTCCACAGATACCTCAATGCACCACTCACCTTTTTTCCTTCATCAATTCTATGGTTAACCTCATCCTTCATAAACCCATCTGCTGACACATCAACTCCCAAATATCTGAAAACATTTACTTCTTCCATAATCCCTCTCTCCAATGTGATATCCAATTTTTCTTTATTTAAATCGTTTGATACCCTCATCACCTTACTCTTATCTATGTTCACTTTTAACTTTCTACCTTTACACACACTCCCAAACTCGTCCACTAACCTTTGCAACTTTTCTTTAGAATCTCCCATAAGCACAGTATCATCAGCAAAAAGTAACTGTGTCAACTCCCATTTTGCATTTAATTCTCCATAATTTAATCCCACCCTCTCCCCAACACCCTAGCATTTACTTCTTTTACAACCCCATCTATAAATATATTAAACAACCATGGTGACATTACACAACCCTGTCTAAGACCTACTTTTACCGGAAGTAATCTCCCTCTCTCCTACACACCCTAACCTGAGCCTCACTATCCTCATAAAAACTCTTTACAGCCTTCAGTAACTTACTACCTATTCCATACACTTGCAACATTTGCCACATTGCTTCCCTATCCACTCTATCATATGCCTTTTCTAAATCCATAAATGCAATAAAAACTTCTCTACCTTTATCTAAATACTGTTCACATATATGCTTCACTGTAAACACTTGATCTACACATCCCCTACCCACTCTAAAGCCTCCTTGCTCATCTGCAATCCTACTCTCTGTCTTACCTCTAATTCTTTCAATAATAACCCTGCCATACACTTTACCTGGTATACTCAGTAAACTTATTCCCCTATAATTTTTACACTCTCTTTTATCCCCCTTCCCTTTATATAAAGGAACTATACATGCTCGCTGCCAATCCCTAGGTACCTTCCCCTCTTTCATACATTTATTAAACAAAAATACCAACCACTCCAGCACTATATCCCCCCCTGCTTTTAACATTTCTGTCATGTCATTTCTGTCATGTCATATATATATATATATGTCGGCACGACATATATATATATAATCAAAGACCAGTCTACCATAAATTTCCTCACTGTGCGGGTTATTTTTTTGTATTGTTCCAGTCACTGCACTGTGCCCTTTTGGTTATTATTATTATTGTTATTAGCATTATTATTACTGCAAAACATATCAACATCGGAAGATTTCAATCGGGACTCTAGACACATTCCTGTCCGATCAGCCAGATTGTGATGGCTATGTCGGCAAGCAGGGAGCAAACAGCAACACCCTGGATGATCAAGCTGCTAGCAAGGAAGCCTGGCCTCAGGCCGGGATGCTAGCAAGGAACCCTGGCCTCAGGCCGGGCTGATAGAGAGCATAAAAACTGCAAATTCGTCAGAGTGTAAAGTCTAACCACCTTCAGGGATCAGTGTAGCTCCAACAGTTGAATTAGACACATACCTTTGATATACCTTTGAAGAGTTTCGAGAGTATCTACTCTCTGAGCCCGGCCATGGGCCAGGCTCGTCTGGTGCTTGCCTGGTCAACCAGGCTGTTGCTGCTGGAGGCCCGCTGCCCCACATATCCATCACAGCCTGGTTGATCTGGCACCTGGTGAAGATATTTGTCCAGTTTCCTCTTGAAGGCTTCTACACTTGTTCCAGCCGTGTTTCGGATATCTTCTGGTAAGATGTTGAATAGTCTGGGACCCCGGATGTTAATACAGTGCTCCCGTATTGTCCCCACCGCACCCCTGCTCCTCACTGGGTTTATTTTACACTTTCTCCCATATCTCTCACTCCAGTATGTTGTTATGGCAGTGTGCAGATTTGGGACCAGGCCCTCAAGTACTTTCCAGGTATATATTATCATGTATCTCTCTCTCCTCCGCTCCAATGAGTACATGTTCAAGACTTGAAGGCGTTCCCAATAATTTAGATGTTTCAATGGCTCGATGTGAGCCGTAAACGATCTCTGGATTTGTTCCAGCTCTGCTATTTCTCCTGCCCTGAACGGGGCCGTCAGCACTGAGCAGTATTCTAAGTGGGGGAGCACTAGCGATTTGAATAGTGTCACCATCGGCATTATTTCCCTTGTTTTGAAAGTTCTCAATACCCACCCCGTCATCTTCCTGGCTGTTGTGATCTTTGTCTTGTTATGGTCTTTAAACGACAGATCAGCAGACATAATTATTCCCAAGTCCTTTACGTGTTCCTTTCGTTCTATGTGGTGCCCCTCTTGCGTTTTGTATATAGTGTTCCTTTTGAGTTCTTCATTTTTTCCATACCTAAGCAGCTGAAACTTATCACCATTGAACGTCATGTTGTTCTCCACTGCCCATTGGAAGACCCTGCTTATGTCCTCCTGTAATTTTTCAGTGTCCTCTACCTTAGTGACTTTCATGCTTATTTTAGTTTCATCTGCAAATGATGATACAAAAGTGTGCTGGGTGTTTTAATCTATGTCTGCTATGAGGATGAGAAACAGCAGAGGTGCCAGGACAGTGCCTTGGGGCACTGAGCTTTTGACCTCTCTGATGCTGGATCTTGCCCTGTTCACTACTACTTTTTGTGTTCTGTGTGTTAGGAACTCAAAAATCCATCTGCCTACCTTCCCCGTAATGCCCATGGCCCTCATTTTGTGCGCTATCACTCCATGATCGCATTTGTCAAATGCTTTTGCAAAATCTGTGTAAATCACATCTGCGTTTTGGTCGTCCTCCAATGCCTCCGTAATTCTGTCATAATGGTTCAGCAGCTGTGACAGGCATGATCGTCCCGCTCTAAAGCCATGCTGGTTCGGGTTATGTTGGTTGTGCTGGTCCATGAACTTTGTAATCTGCCGTCTCATCACTCTTTCAAAGATTTTTATGATGTGAGAAGTGAGGGCTACTGGTCTGTAATTTTTAGCTAGTGCTCTACTACATGTGCAACATCTGGGTATCTTTATTTGTAGACGTTTCGCCCTCCAGTGGCTTTATCAATACAATACAAGGACATAATGTGAAGAATGTAGAACTATATACAAAAGATGAGGTAATGAGTCCCTGAGTCTTGGTGTTGGTGAAGAGCACCACGGTGTCTAATTCTTCATCTTTTAGGTATTGTATATTACTCACATACAGCTCCACTAGTCTGAGAGCAACACATGTAAGGTACAGTGTGATGGCAGCAGTGTATCACAAGCAGTGTAGACCACGGTACTCCGGTACCCTGTGCTACAACAAGTGAGCAGTGTATCACAAGCAGTGTCACAGTACTCAGGGGTTTTAAACACTGAGTAAGACTAGGTCATGATACTGAGGAAGACCAGTTCATGCCACTGAGTACAACAACATTACAACCTTGGCTTCATGCACTGGTTAATGCTCTCCAGACAGTGTATGCGCCACTCTTCCATCACGTCGAGTGTGTGCCTCCAGCAGCTGCCAGTCTCCTCCACCAGAAACAAGGTCGTCTGCTCTCTCGTTTGTTCAAACTAAATCTCACAAACTGATCCCATTTCCGTTCACACAAGCACGCACGCACAGACACACACATGCGGGCACGCGCGAGGCCGCAGCATGGAGCCCACACCTGGTCAACCGCATAACAAAGGAGCAGCACTGCAGCAGGCCTACTGGTCCATGCTAGGTAGGTCCAAGTTACACCCGCTTAAGAAAGGAGCACTGCTGCGAACCTACTGGCCCAAGCTCGAAAAGTTCCAGAGGTTTACAACCAAACTAGTACCAGAACCTAGATGTATGCGCTATGAAGAGAAGTTGAAGGAACTTAACTTGACGACTTTGGCGGAGAAAAGGCCAAGGGAAGATATGATTACGACATACTACATCCTAAGAAGAATTGATAGTGCAAAAAGGGACAGACTGAATTAAAAGAACCAGGATCAAGAGGACACAGGTTCAAGCTGATGAATCAGATGAACCACAGAGACGTAAGGAAGTATTTCTTCAGTCCCAAAATTACCTTTACTTTAGTGAAGATAATTCTGGGGTCACTATTCCCGTGACCCAGCAGCCTGCTCAAAGATGCATATATAGTTCGAGGTGGATGAAATCTGGAATTATCTGGATGAAAAGGTGGTGGAGGCAAACTCAATGCGCAGCTTCAAGAGTAGATGAAGCCCAAGAGGCCAGAAATCATTGATGCTGTTCAAAGTAATCAAGGAAGCGGGGCCAGGAGTCAAGTCTCGAATCCCGCAAACACCACACACACACACACACACACACACACACACACACACACACACACACACACACACACACACACACACACACACACACACACACACACAAGAGCTCGACTTTGTCACTAGAGGAACGAAGAACAGGGGGATATGATCGTGACATACAAAATACTCAAGCATATAGACAGAAACAACTTATTTAAAACAAGAGAGAGAGAGAGAGAGAGAGAGAATGAAGGGGAGGGAAGAGGATTTAGATAGAAACTGGTACCCAGGGAAGGAATCAGTAAAGCAAGATCGCCCAGAGTAATGGATTGCAATGAGGCCTTTTAATAGGTGCTCTTGCGTCTCTATATTCGACATTACAGCCACCAGAAAGGCCACACAAATCATCTCGCTTCCTCCGTCAACGCCACCAACCGTAAATCTTGGTGTTGCACACTCTGCATCCTCACAGAAACAGGTGTACGCGTGTGTTCCGTCTTGACTAAGATGACAGTATTTCACAAGTGACGCACTTAAATGTGTTCCTGGTGTGGTGCTGAGGAGATGGATAATGGTTCAGTGTATGACAGCGGGCGGAGGTGCTAGTGAGATGGATGTTGATTCTTCTGGTGTTAGCGCTGAGGAGAGAAGGATAATACCTACCTTTGATATACCTTTAAAGAGTTTCGAAAGTTGTTCACTCCCGGAGACCGGCCATGGGCCAGGCTTGTCTGGTGCTAGCCTGGTCAACCAGGCTGTTGCTTCTGGCTGCCTGGCCTGGTGAAGATAATTGTCCAGTTTCTCTACACTTGTCCCAGTAGTGTTTCTGATATCTTCTGGTAAGATATTGAATAGTCTGGGGCCGCGGGTGTTGATAGAATGTTATCTTATTGTGTCCACGGTGCCCCTGCTTTTCACCGGGTTTATTTTGAACTTCCCTCCCATAACACAATGACTCAATGTATGATAAAGGGCGAAGATGCCACAGAGGTGCAGGCTGATAAATATAAAATGATAACTAATATTGAGTAAACAGAGGGACTGCTTCGAGAAAAGTGCCTACGACGTATACAATATTCAGGGTAGATAGAAGAGATCGACAAGCTGTTTAATAAGTTGGCTAGATGGCAGCCAGGGGGCAGGAATGGCAAGATGGCAGCCAGGGGGCAGGAATGGCAAGATGGCAGCCAGGGGGCAGGAATGGCAAGATGGCAGCCAGGGGGGCAGGAATGGCAAGATGGCAGCCAGGGGGCAGGAATGGCAAGATGGCAGCCAGGGGGGCAGGAATGGCAAGATGGCAGCCAGGGGGCAGGAATGGCAAGATGGCAGCCAGGGGCAGGAATGGCAAGATGGCTGCCAGGGGGCAGGAATGGCAAGATGGCAGCCAAGGGGCAGGAATGGCAAGATGGCAGCCAGGGGGCAGGAATGGCAAGATGGCAGCCAGGGGACAGGAATGGCAAGATGGCAGCCAGGGGGCAGGAATGGCAAGATGGCAGCCAGGGGGCAGGAATGGCAAGATGGCAGCCAGGGGGCAGGAATGGCAAGATGGCAGCCAGGGGGCAGGAATGGCAAGATGGCAGCCAGGGGAGCAGGAATGGCAAGATGGCAGCCAGGGGGCAGGAATGGCAAGATGGCAGCCAGGGTGCAGGAATGGCAAGATGGCAGCCAGGGGGCAGGAATGGCAAGATGGCAGCCAGGGGGCAGGAATGGCAAGATGGCAGCCAGGGGGGCAGAAATGGCAAGATGACAGCCAGGGGGGCAGGAATGGCAAGATGGCAGCCAGGGGGCAGGAATGGCAAGATGGCAGCCAGGGTGCAGGAATGGCAAGATGGCAGCCAGGGGCAGGAATGGCAAGATGGCAGCCAGGGGGGCAGGAATGGCAAGATGGCAGCCAGGGGGCAGGAATGGCAAGATGGCAGCCAGGGGGCAGGAATGGCAAGATGGCAGCCAGAGGGGCATGAATGGCAAGATGGCAGCCAGGAGGCAGGAATGGCAAGATGGCAGCCAGGGGGCAGGAATGGCAAGATGGCAGCTAGGGGGCAGGAATGGCAAGATGGCAGCCAGGGGGCAGGAATGGCAAGATGGCAGCCAGGGGGCAGGAATGGCAAGATGGCAGCCAGGGGGCAGGAATGGCAAGATGGCAGCCAGGGGATAGGGGTTAGGAAATACTTGTTCTGTTTCTGAGTAGCAAGTAGAAGGAACTAGATGAAGAGGTGACAGAGACAAACACTATACTACACAGTTTCAACATAAGTTATGATCGGACCTGAAGGACATAAATCAATAAAGCCGGAGAATAAAGACACACATTACCGTGACTGGAACAATACACAAATAATCCTCATATAGAAGAATAAAACTCATGACAACGTTTCGGTAGGGACTAGTTAATGGTCCAAGTCGGACCGAAACGTCGTCATAAGTTTCTTCTAAGTGAGGGTTGTTTGTGTACGAATAAAGCCGGTCTATATTACCTAAGAATCCAGGGTAGGAGCTATGATTCGACCCCTGCAATTTTCAGAGTTCAAGAGAGAATACACTATGTGAGAAACCCTAAAAATAAATAAACTGCAGGAATATAGACAGGTTGCAGGAATTGTCGAAGAATTAGCTGCTTGAGTGTAATCTAAATTTGGGAGGACGAAAGAAAGAGCAGACAAACAGACTAGTCTTGGGAAAGAAATCCAACAAAACTATATGAAAACACGAGACCCTGAGAGTTAACATCACACAGAACATATCACTACAGGCGCACAAGAGTAATGCGAAACTGACAAATCTTCAGAAAGACAATCTTAACCGAATATTGTAATATGTTATTCATAAGGTATGCGAGGGCAGTTACGGAGTCGCAGCACCAACATGGAGCCTCACTTTATATAATATGTTTAGAAAAGATCGACAAATTTTCAGTTCGACTTGTCCAAGAACAGACGATAACAGCCTTGGAAGATAGGACTAACGGAGACATGATAAAGACGTATATGATACTCAGGAAAGTGGACAGAGTAGACTGGGACATTTTGAAATGCGATGGCAAAAAACAATGAACATAAAAAAAAGTATAATCGAAAATTTAAATGAGCTACAGGGATGTTAGGAAATATTTCTTCAGCCTTAGAATGCTGGGAAGTGGAATGAGCCATGAGGAAGTGGTGGAGGAGAAGGTATAACAAGGCCCAAGAGAATGGGACGTCGGGTCACCAATTGGACAAGACCCGAGCCAGGACAGTACCGGCGAACCTCATCGAATCGAGAAGGGGATTCAATACCACGACTCAATGTAATACAGAGGGGATTTTATTTTTTGTTTTTAATTCATGTTAAGCGCTAAACCTATTTGGGTTATTCAGCGCAATACTTTGTGGAGGTTTGATCCTCCGTCTGCTGGCGCTGCATACTCCAGTATGGGCCTAACGTACACAGTGTATAGGGTCCTGAACGATTCTTTATTAAGATGTCGGAATGCTGTTCTTAGGTTTGCTAGGCGCCCATATGCTGCAGCAGTTATTTGGTTGATGTGCGCCTCAGGAGATGTGCCTGGTGTTATACTCACCCCAAGATGTGTGTGTGTGTGTGTGTGTTTGTGTGTGTGTGTGTGTGTGTGTTACCATTTTATCAAAGGCACCTGTCGGTAGATACTTGGCCTGTTTTGTGTGTGTGTATGTGTGTGTTAGTGTTTAAGGGTCTATCGCTTTGCTGATATCGACTGGCCATATTAATTATGTGCCTCCAAAGTGTAATCATACCTATTCTTGAAACTGTCCCCGGGTCTCGTGTGCGTCTTCATCTACCACCTGTCTCCTCTCATCTCAGCTTCTCTCTATCCACTACCTGGTCCCTCTTAATAGTGTTTTGTATTTCCTGATAATGTCCCTTTCCTGGTTCTCATCTTCGTCGGTATGTTGGTATATATATTTTTTTCTAGTTTGTTTACGTATACAGGTGCGGGCTGTATGATGACTCCGCATACTTTACCTTGTGTGTAAGACGTGTGTACACTTTCCGATTTGTGTCTTGGGGTCGATTTGCAGCAAGACTAGTCCCGGAGCTAAGGGGTATGTCCTACGAGGAGAGGTTAAGTTAAATCGACCTGACGACACTGGAGGACAGGAGAGATAGGGGGGACATGATAACGACATATAAAATACTGAGAGGAATTGACAAAGTGGACAGAGACAGAATGTTCCAGAGATGGGACACAGCAACAAGGGGACACAGTTGGAAGTTGAAGACTCAGATGAATCACAGGGATGTTAGGAAGTATTTCTTCAGTCACAGAGTGGTCGGGAAGTGGAATAGTTTGGGAAGCGATGTAGTGGAGGCAGGTTCCATACATAGCTTTAAGAAGAGGTATGACAAAGCTCTTGGCGCAGGGAGAGTGACCCAGTAGCGGCCAGTGAAGAGGCGGGGCCAGGAGCTATGACTCGACCCCTGCAACCACAACTAGGTGAGTACACACAAGCGTGTGTCAAGCAGGGTCATAAAACACTAAGAGTGCCTGGCTCTAGCAGCTGTTTCCTTGTGTCGCCGCTGAAGCACTGCCGCTTATCTCGTCAAATATTCACAGTGGACACGAGACATGAGTAAAATCACTTATTTCACAGCCAGTGAGGCGGCATTACCTCCGCTGTAATGGCTCCTGAACACACACACACTTCTGATACATCAGCCTGGAAAACCAACATAGCAGCTACTACAATGCTAATTTGTGACCGTGAATCAGAGGAGACAGCAGCGTACCCAGCAGGTTCTATACCACTTACTCTCCACTCACACTATAACCGATATTCTATTCGCGTATCAGGTAACTTAAAGAGGGTGCAAGTAAGCCCCGAGGCGTAGATTATAAGGCTAGACTCAACCAATAATCTTGGACAAACACCCTGCGTGATCCACTTCACTTCTGGAGAAATACCATACACGAGAGAGAGAGAGAGAGGACTCATTGAACAGAGCGTTCGGTAAGCAACGGAAAAATCCCGGATTCAATCCCAGGCATTGCAATACGTATTTAAGTCTCCTTAGCCCACTACAACTGTTTACCTACTGCAAGTGTACTATAGGAAAAGAACCATACAAGAGGGACAACTATAGCGTTCTAGGTTGTTTGACATGACATCACGCAGGAGTCTACCTGGAGGGTATTGCGGGGACCATCGCCTCCGCGGCCCAGTCCACAACCAGGCCTCCCGGTGGATCAGGGCCTGATCAACCAGGCTGTCACTGCTGGCTGCTAGTGAAGGACTCTGCCTCCTAGGAACTAGAGCCATCCTCCCCTTTCTCAGGCCAAAACTAAACATCTCCCTTACTTGTTTAGCGCTTTCCCAGAAATAATATAATTTTTCACCATTGCCGAAATCGCAGCAAAGACATGAGTGTATCACTCACCCTGGTACCAGTCATGTCAGCCATACCAGGGCAGGTACCAGTCAACACTCCCCTCCCTGGTACTTCCCTCCTCGCCACTCCCCTCCCTGGCACTTGTCACCAGAGTACTATATGTATAAAGCATGACACTGTTACATGTGCGGCAGGTGTGTGGGGTAGCCAAGCACAGGTGTCCAACACCATGCTTCATTCACCATCAAGAATGGTGACAGCCACACAAAACATATTTAATTCAGACAATGGCGGTCATTCTCTCTCTCTCTCTCTCTCTCTCTCTTTCTCTCTCTCTCTCTCTCTCTCTCTCTCTCTCTCTCTCTCTCTCTCTCTCTCTCTCTTTCTCTTTCTCTCTCTGCATTGCGACTATCAATGTCAGGCCAAATATTTTCAACCTTCTAATACGGCTGACATTAATGGAGAGGCTAAATTTTTCCAACTAGATTTGTCACCGGCGCCAACACTCAGGTTATGAAAATATTATCAACCAGCGCCATTATTAAAACACAAATGCAAACACAATTGTCAACTACCAACACAAGTGTCAACAACTACCAACACAAGTGTCAACAACTACCAACACAAATGTCAACAACTACCAACACAACTGTCAACAACTACCAACACAAGTGTCAACAACTACCAACACAAGTGTCAACAACTACCAACACAAATGTCAACAACTACCACCCCCAATAGCTACTACCATAATGGCATCACCATCAACAACCGCTAGCATTACATACAAAATACTAAATGAATTAGAGTGACAGCGAGAGGCTGTCTGAGATGCGAGGAGCCAGGAAACTGAAGGGTAGCTGAAGAAGCAGGATGTTACCAAGTGTTTGTCAATATCACGGTGGAGAATAAGTAGCAGATGTAGTGGAGACAAACGTCAGAGTTTAAAGAATAGGTGTGATCGGGACCTGGAGGTCAGAAAAAGGAAAAAGACGGTCGATAAGCGATAAAAAGTAGGTGCCAAAACCTGAGACTCGACCCTAACAAACACAAGGAGGTGAGCATCACCGTAATACCACTTCCACTAACACCACCATCGTTAACGCCACCACAAGAACCCCTCCGTTAACACCACTACAACAACCCCTCCATTAACACCACCACCATACCAGCAGCAGCAGTGTCAACACACCGTCTTCCCATGGTACACTACCAACACACACAAAAATCTTAAACACACACACACACTCACAATTTTCTTCCATCTGAAAACGGCAGCACGTCAGAAGTCAAACATTGAGAGGAGGAAGGTTTGCAGTCCACGATTATTTAAGGTTAATGAATAAGAGAAGGAAACGCAGAAATGTGCTAATTCTACCCAAGATGGAGGAGGGAGAGCGAAGGAGGAGAGGAGCAGAATGAAGGTGGTGGGGAGTGGAGGGGAGGGGAAGGCAAGACGGAACAGGAGGCGGAGGGAGGCTTTGATGCAAGCAAGGGAGAATGAGCCTTGTTGTGACCCGGCTGAGACGCTGTATTGGAGTGGCGGAGGTGGTCGATATGCCAGTGTGTCTAAGAAGGTAATTGCTAGCAGTCATTAGTGCACAAGAACACTAAGGGAGGGGCGAATGAATTCACGTTTTTTTTCTTTATTTTGGTCTAATTTCAATGAGATTTTTACAGTGATTTATACAGCTTTTAAAAACCTGTACACTGTCTTTGTTATGATTTTTTGCCTTTAGGTTAGATAGAAAAAAATAAAATGTGCCAAATTTTAGGGGTCACAAAACCAGTAAATTTCTACAAAATTGGGAAGATGTACAATGCTCTAGTTAACATCAGATGAAAGATAAAGGCTATATAATTGTTGACCCAATCCTTTTTAGCAAAAATGTCAGTATATTCCATTATAAAAAATGTTGAAGTTAGTGATTTTGTTTTTGCCATTATTTTGTGGGAAAAAAAATCAATAAAAACAAAGCTGTAAAAGATATCGGAAATCCTTCATGGGTGGTTGTAGAGCCATCATTACTCAATAATGTGTGAAAAAATCATGACAATCCTATTAATACTTTTCGCAAAACATTACAAACAATGTCAATAACTTATTTCTGAGTTATTAATATATTTTTCTGTGAAACTCTATGGATATGGCACGCTAAATCTCAGCGAGTTGCATGCATCAGCACTTGTTGAGACCCCAGAGGCCACTGAGGTGCCATGAGTCCCTGCACTTGAATGGAGGCATCAGAGATGTTGCTATGTAGAGTTTTTTTAATGAAATAATCATAAAAATTTTAATTTTTGCAGAGATAAAACTAAAAAAAAAACACTAATTGGCAACATGTATTATTAATGACAGCAAGAACAAAAAAAATACATTTAAGGAAAAAACATACTAGAAAATATGATATAAACAAGCTGATTACACCAAAATGTTGCCAGAATGATGCACTATTTTTTGGTAACAAAACATTTTTTTCCAAAAATTTTCAATCTTCCTTTCCAAATCTCTTGACAACGGCTCGCCCCACCCTAAGATCTGCCACCCACCTCCCACTCACTCTCAGATGCCTCACCCTCACCACTCACTCTCAGATGCCTCACCCTCACCACTCACTCTCAGATGCCTCACCCTCACCACTCACTCTCAGATGCCTCACCTCACCACTCACTCTCAGATGCCTCACCTCACCACTCACTCTCAGATGCCTCACCCTCACCACTCACTCTCAGATGCCTCACCCTCACCACTCACTCTCAGATGCCTCACCCTCACCACTCACTCTCAGATGCCTCACCCTCACCACTCACTCTCAGATGCCTCACCCTCACCACTCACTCTCAGATGCCTCACCCTCACCACTCACTCTCAGATGCCTCACCTCACCACTCACTCTCAGATGCCTCACCTCACCACTCACTCAGATTCCTCACCCTCACCACTCACTCTCAGATGCCTCACCCTCACCACTCACTCTCAGATGCCTCACCCTCACCACTCACTCTCAGATGCCTCACCCTCACCACTCACTCAGATTCCTCACCCTCACCACTCACTCTCAGATGCCTCACCCTCACCACTCACTCTCAGATGCCTCACCCTCACCACTCACTCTCAGATGCCTCTCAAACACAAACTCAGTTCTGATCGTCATATTTTCTCTCTGAGATCAATTCAGTGTTTAGTGAAGCTTAACATACAGAGAGGAACACAATACTTGGATTTGTAACATTCGCGTTATTGATAACAATCACGAAAACTTATTTCTGATGTTTTTATGGGACTTTTTTCATGCCTAAAAGATGTTTCCGGGGGTCAATATCCCCGCGGCACGGTTTCAGACCAGGTCTCCCTGTGGATCAAAGCCTGACCAACCAGGCTGTTACTACTGGCCGCACGTAGTCCGACGTACGAACCACAGCCCGGCTGGTCGGTAAATGATTGGAGGGACCTGCCCAATTTCTTCTCAAAGACCAACAGAAGTTTCTTGGTAATCCCCCTTATGCACGGAGGGAGGGCGTTGAAAAGTCGGGGATCTCTGACACTCATTGAGTTCTCTCTCAGTGTACTCGTCGCGGCCCTGCTTTTGATTGGAGGCATTTTGCAACGTCTGCCAAGTCTCTCGCTGTCAAAAGGAGTTATTTCTATGTTCAGAGTTGGGGCCAATCCCCTTGAGGACTTTCCAGGTGTAAATTATGATGTACCTGTCTCGACTACGTTCCATCGAATACAGTTGTTTCAAGGGACTTTAAGGTTCCCAGCAATGTTGAGTGTATACGAGCAGTTGAAAGTTCTCCGCACATTTTCCAGCTAAGCAATCTCGCCTGTCTTGAAGGTGGCCTCAGTACACAGCAGTATTCCAGCTTGGAGAGAGCAAGTGACTTAAAAAGTATCATTGGCTCAGCATTTTTTGTCCTGAAAGTTCTAATTATCCAGCCTATCGTATTCCTTGCAGTAACAACAGCAACATTATTGTTATCCTTGAATGTAAGATATTCTGCCATTACTCTCAAGTTTCGCACATGGGACTTCCGCTCTACTGAATGATTTGAGTTTGTTCTGTACTTCGTTTCAGTCCTAATTTCCATCATTCTTCCATAGTGGAGGAACTGAATTTTGTCCTCGTTAAACATCATATTGTTGTCTGAGCTCCATTAGAAGACTTAATTTACATACTTGTGAAGATTCAGTGCATTCGACGGATGCCAGATTCTGGTGTAATCAGCAAAGGATGTTACAGTGTTATGATTTATGTCCTCAATGTCGGGTATAAGAATGAGAAACAAAAGTGGGACGAGTACCGTGCCTTGAGGAACAGAGTTTTTCACTGTGGCAGCCTCCAACTTCACTGTTTACCACTACGCTCAGGGTTCTATTTGTTAAGAAGTTAAATCTCCATCTGCCCACTTTTCCAATTATTCCTTTTGCACGCATTTTTGTAAACAGCCTATTCAGAGGCATTTTGTCCGCAATAACACCATGAGCACACTTGTCGAACGCTTCTGCAAAATCAGTGTGCACTGCATCAGCATTTAGCTTGTCTTCCAGAGCATCTAGGGCCGCATCGTAATGATCTAGCAATTGTGAAAGGCAAGAGCGACCTGCCCTAAACCCATGCTGCTCTGGATTGTGCAATTAGTGATTCCATGTGACTGGCAATGTTGGATTCTTAAAACCTGTTTAAAGATTTGAATAAGGTGTGAAGGTAGCGCTTTACTGCTTCCTTTGTAAAATGAGACAATATCAGTTGATTTCAAAGACTATGGGATGACACCTGAGTCCAGACTCCTCCTCCTTAAGTTAATAAAGACCCGAGATAGTGGTTTCTTACAATTTTTGAGAAATATGGAATTCCACAAATCTGAGCCTGGAGCAGAAGGTAAGGGCATGCAGTTGAAGGCTTCTTCAGTCACCTGGGGAGGGGTGCTACATCGCTTAAAGGTTTGCTGTCTTCGACGGACGTCACTCTCACAGAGGTCCTGGTGCCATCAGGAAAAAGGATGTTTCAATGGTAAACAATGTACAACGGACAGTTTATACTCCACCTGTAACCTTTGTGAGTAAAGGAGACTCACCCATCTGCCCACACCATAGTTCATCCACCCACACTACTTCTCATCCAGCCACACCACAGTTCATCCACCCACACTACTTCTCATCCAGCCACACCATCGATCATCCACCCACACTGCTTCTCATCCAGCCACACCATCGATCATCCACCCACACTGCTTCTCATCCAGCCACACCATCGTTCATCCACCCACACTGCTTCTCATCCAGCCACACCACTACTCACCCATACCATCATTCACCTAACCAGGACACTGGCTTCATCTCCTATACAACTCCCCTTCAAGGGGAGTCCCTTGATGCTGGTAAAGGGTTCTTCATCCAAGGAATTGGAGCCAGGTGGTGGTATACAGTGCCAGGTGGTGGTATACGGTGACAGGTGGTGGTATACAGTGCCAGGTGGTGATATATGGTGTCAGGTGGTGGTGCACAGTGTCAGGTGGTTGTCATCACAGGTATGGCACTGAGAGTGAGTGTTCATGAGGTGCTCAGCACTCGGTAATCCTCTTACCTGCCACAGACACCACCACTCTCTCACCTACTGTGCTGCTGCTGCTGCTGCTGCGTCACCCCGGCTCCTAAGTGCACCACTATGTGAGTGCGTGTGTGCGCGCGCGTGAGTGTGCGTGCAAGAGCATGCACGTGCGTGCCTGTATGTTCATGAGTGCTTGTGCTCACTGAGTTATGTTTTCGCATGAAAAAAAATGGTTTCCGTTCACGCACGTCAGTATGCATGTGTGCGCTCGCGCGTGCGTGCGTGTGTGTGTGTGTGTGTGTGTGTGTGTGTGTGTGTGTGTGTGTGTGTGTGTGTGTAAAACACCGTAGACTTTGTGTGTTATAAAATGCTTGTTTAAAACTCCGTAGATTTTGTGTGGTGGGAAATGCCTACTGGATGGAGACATCACAGACTTGGGTGACCTCCTGACGCAGGTGTTAGCACCGCAGGTCCCCAGATGCCTGTGACACCCCAGTACCCCTGTGTTTCGGCAACACAATGACACTGAAGTACTGTAAACACACCAGTACTTGTGTGTCTCACTAACGCACTTCTAGACTACCGTTACTTGTAAAGTTTTTTTTTTTTTTTTTTATTTTATTAAAAAAACACATTATACATAAGTTGCAATTGTATCAATCTTAACATTATACATACCAAGAACCACACCTCTGAACATAATAAAAATCAGCACATTTCTTTACAATCCACCTCCATTACACCTGTACTAAACAAGCCTATATATGCAACAACACTCATTAATACAAAACAGTACATGAAAATCTAAACCTCCTCCAGGGTAACTTCCTAGATGTACCCTCATAATCCCCCACCCACAACCCACCTAAAGCACCCTACATATTGTACAGCTTTTATATTTTTCCATACCTACACATACCAACACACATGTGTAGTAACAAAAAATAACACATAGGACACCAAACGTGCCAGGATTACTCCAGTTCTCCTGTTTCTCCATACCAAACCAGAGACAAAAACAGTATACATTGCTATAAAGTGCAGATTATTTATCCTGCATTTCTAAATAGATACCTCAAATTAAATTTCAGGCCCTACTGTTACCCCTCCTGTCTCCCCCCTTAACTTTGAATATTCAAACAACCTTAGAACATTAAGACATAACAGATTATTATGCCTCTCCATGTCTACAACAAAGTACATGTCTAAACTCGACACCGTACATTACATGTCATAAGGGAACCACTAAGTCACTTACCACGTGACTAAAACAAAAAAAAAATATAACATCATCCTATATACATTGTCATACATAATAACATGACCCAACCGGCCACTGTCTTGACCAACATGACATGTTTACCTTATACAGTTATTACACAAAACTAGGAAAGCCACCTCTATATTTCCCAAAAAAATCCCATTAATCCCTCCCCCTCCCCCCCCGTCAGAAGTCCTTGATCAATAATTATACATAACACACCCTACCCTTTTAATCCTAAACACAATTGTACAATCATAACTGTACATTGCCCAGTAATATTATTGTCTATGCATCCTCCTGCATTCTGACAAGTAAATAAATTATAAAAATAAAACACAGAAATAACACTAAGGACTTCATATACAATTATATGGTATCACACTACCAATATATTTAGTTAAGAATAGCACAGGTAATCCTAAACCACAGTATTGCTGTCCTCAAGATGAAACATGCAAACTATAACTGTCTCACTGACATCTCAGTACACTGTGCATCACACCTTAACATAATATAAAAATACAGCAAGGTACTTTAATACACATATTACTTCCCTTTGCTGTTATTCAGAGAACATTCACTAATTCTTATCGGGACCTACACTATCTGAACCAGCAAATCCTCACACAGTTACTAATTTCTTTATCAACCACTATACATTAATGTAAATGCAACATGCTACGTATCAATTATGTTGAAGCCAATACCACAATAAACTCCCGTACATTATTTTATCCATAATAAAATAGGTCAAAACAGTATTACCTATTACATACAAAGTGACATTCCTCTGTGAAAGTATGCTATAGTCATACCAGAAACACAAATATGATTACAATCAAATATATGCCAATTTTAGCATCTCTCTATCCACCAGTGCATACATAAAATTTTCCCTGTTACATCTTGTATCCTGTACTACAGGTATGATTATTATAGTACTGCAACCAAATCCATAAATTGCAAAGCAGGCAAACAAAAAACATAAACATCAAATACAAAGAAAAACAGGAGTCACCACAGTTTTAACCACCTTTAATTTTCCCCTTTTAATAACGTTCCTAATTCCATTCCACACATACAACACCTATGGTCATCTGTCAAAAAAAAAATTTGTACCCTGTTGTCACCCGTACTGGCAACACCAACTTTGTTCATACACCCTTACCTTACACCCCCAGAAGAACAGCCCCTCTTCACCTACACCGTCATCGTAAATCCAACAACTGTTGTACCGTAAAATCCCCATACACATCCCGAAAACACCTCGTCCATGCCGTTCCATATACTAACCTATTCCTACACTTAGTTCGGTACATATTCGCTGCAATGGCCCTTATCCGTTCCTGTCCAGTCATTCCCTTCATAACCCATGAGGTATTTACAAAATCAACTGCCATGTACAATAAACCCCTACGAACATCTGTTCGTACCCCCCCTATATCTAAACTCAGGAATTTCAATGGATGTATCCCTCCCGCACCCATCATCCTTATTAACCGTGCCAGCCACTCCCTGATAGTCCCCAGATGTTCGCAAAAATACACCCCATGATAAGCAGTGTCTTCTTCCCCACAAAATTCACATCGAGCGTCCCCCAGCACTCCCATCCTAAATAACGCTGATTTCGAAGCCAATATTCCGTGCAAGAATCTGTACATCACTTCCTTCACCCTTGGTTTCAATTTCATTCCCTTTAAACCTCCCCATATACCTACCCAATCATACACAGGGAAATTAGACAGTCCCTCTACCACAACTCTACCTTCACCAGCTCTTTCCAATGTCGCAACTTTGATCCTCTTCGGGTTCCTAGCATGCATCATTGTGCGCAACATATCCTCACAATGTACTAAATCCTTCCCCCGCCACCACTTCCTCACATTACGCATAACATTATCTACCCTTTTACCCATTGGACCCCCTTTTCTCAGATAGCAACCTTTGACATACATTCCCTTACGCGCATTTCCAAATTAATTAACCCCAGACCCCCACATCTCACTTTCTTCACCACCACATCCTTACCCAACCAGTGTTTCCCATATCCCCATACGTACCTCAAGACTTTTCTCACGAAACCAACCACATCTTCTCTTAAAATTGGATAAATCGCCGCAACATGCCAAATTTTACTATACAGCAAGGTGTTTACCACAATAACCCTCTGAAAAATAGTCGTATCCCCTACACTCCAACCTCCCATCCTTCTCATTGCGCCTCTTATTACATTCTCTGCATTTACTTGACGCGCTCTCTCATAACTATCCATAAACACGATACCACAAATCTTTAGGCTTTCAACCACATTCCAACCACACCTTCTACCAACCATCCCCCCCCCTACCCAAGCACCTATCTCAAGCAACTTAGACTTACACAAATTTATGCTCATTCCTGTTGCCTTTCCAAATTCCTCCAAAACCGCACTTACTCTAACCAGCTCTTCCTCACACTTCACCAAAATAGTTGTGTCATCCACGTATCCAACAATCTTTGACCCGCTATTCAGCCCCAAACCCTCCCCACCGCCTGTTCCTAGCCCTTCATTCACCACTTGATACATCGGATTTTGTAAGCAAGCAAATAACATTTGAGACAAGGGACACCCCTGCCTCAAGCCTTTACCCATACATACTGTACCACCTAACTTCCCATTCACTTGCACTCGCAATCTCCCATCACTATACAATAATTCTGCCCATCGCACTATCTCCTCACCAAAACCCTGCTTTCTCATAATGCCCCATAACATTTCCTATCAACGCTATCATACGCCGCTCTCCAATCCACTGCCAAGACTCCTCCCCCCACACTTTCATCAATAAAATCAATAATACTATGCAAACCCTCATTTATACACCGCCCCGGAATACCATATTGCCCTTTTTCTATTACTTTACCAATTACTTTCTTAATCCTATTCCCTAACACTTTCGCAAACAACTTATAATCCGCACACATCATAGACAGGGCCCTATAATTCCTAATAGTCTCTCCCAAACCCCATCCTTACGTATCAACACTACCACTCCTGTTCTTTGAGATTCACCCATGCATCCTTTTTCCTTCATACCATTAAATAAACGCACCACACATTCCCTTAATGCTTCCCAATTCACCACATAAAAGTCATTAGGCAATCCATCTACTCCTGGTGACTTACGCATACTCATACCATTTAATGCTTCTAAAATCTCATCTTCACTTATTGCACCACCCATTCCATCCTATCTTCTTTCGTTACAACAGATTCAACACTATCTAATAGCTTACTCACATCCTTATGCACTCCAAAATTTGCTTTAAAATATTCTCGAAACCATACACTCGCATACATACTCATTGCCTCTGTTGTTTTCATTATTTGCCCCTTTTTATATCCCTCGATTTCATCCTGAACTTCCAAAGTGTTTATTAACATACCATTTCTACGTTTCCTATATTTCCTCAACACGCACGCCGAAGGTTTATCCCCCCACAACACCTCTTCCATTCCTCCTCTCACACGGATTGCATCAAATCGTTCATTTTGTATTTCCCTTAACCTATCTTTAATACTTCTCATTTCCACCATCTGTTTATCATTCCTCCCTGTGCAGCACTCCGTAATTGTCCCTCCAAATACTTTTGCAATCCATACTTCCATTGCTCTACCTCCTTCCTCTTACCCTATAATATTTCTGAATGGCAGGTTTCGCTCGTCTACCCACCATGCAACTATGTCCTCCTCTAACCGACCTTTCTCCCATAATAGTTTCCACCATATCCCAAAATTATACACTTCTTCTTCCCCTTCCATTAATTTCACATTCAATTTCCAATATCCAACACACCACTTCACCATACCCTTCCAATCCAATTCAACTAACACACCTCTATGGTCCGAATATCCTACATCCACACATTGAACCCCACCTACACTTATTACCCTGAAACATATATTCGATCCAGACGGGCCACATACCCTCGTCGGACAAAAGTGTAATCAATCAAACCTCCTCCTCCCACCATCAACCACTCCCACACTCCCAAGCACATCCCTTAATACACTCAAAACACATCCTCCCCTTTTGGTTCCACATCCCTCTCCCTTATAATGCAGTTCAGTCTCCTCCCATTACTACTACCTCAGGCAATCCCCTCAATAAATAAATTAAGTGGTTCCTCACATACTCCTCCTTTACCCTCCTATTACTAATAGCCGGGAGATACACCCCAATGAAAGAAACCCGTACACCACCCAACATGCCATCCACCCTTACAACTCTACCCTCACTACCCTCTTCCCATCTCAACAACTGAAAAGGGCTGTTCTCCTTAACTAAGACCGCCACTCCACCCTTGAAAGACCCTGCACTACCCGCATACACACTATATCCAGGCACAGTCAATTCCCTCCCATACCGATAATTATGCTCCTGTATGAAAGCTACATCCACAGCATATCTTTGAAGACTTACCTGTAACCATTTCCTTTTTATCTCTGCCTTAGCTCCATTTACATTTAAAGTTAAACTCCTGAAAACATCAAAGGGGGTTTTCCCTTGGATCGTCCTGTTTTCTTCCCTTCCAATTTCATGATACCTTGTCCTGTTCCTTTACTTTTATCCCCATTCTTAACATCTTTACCTTCCCCATACCGTTTTGCATGTTCCTCTTTCCTGTTCTTAACGTCAACCGATACTTTTTTACATACCCTCTGCGCCGGGGTAAGGACGTCGTCCTCCCCCATGGCCATGGATCTCTTCCGAGAATCCGTATGCACCTCCATGTCTGAGTCCCTGTCCTCATTGTGTATCATCACCTGCACCTCCTGCACCTCAAAACCCTCTCTACCAGGACTGTCGTCCCCCAAGTCTCCCACCTCACATAATATCTCCTCCACTCCCTGCACTGTTCCCTCCACTGTTGGACTGTGAGAACCATCCAACAATTCACTCACCAGTTCAGGTATTGCCGTTTCTATATCAAAGTCAAGGACACCCTCCTCACCAATTGCTCCCAAGGTGTCCTGCGTGCCCACCGATAACGTGAGACACTCATCTACAGTCTCCTTCACGATATCACTCCACTTTGTCGTCTCTCCCACACTCTCCTCTTCTTGTGGTTTCAGTAGTGCTTCCATACCTTCCTCCTTCCCTCTCTCCACATTCGGTCGCCGTCCTTGTCGTCTGTCACAATCCGCCGCCATGTGCTCATAAGAGTCACAAATGCGACATGTCCTCCTCTGCCCAGCATATGTTACATATACTTGTGTTCGAAATTCATGTAACACAATGTACGAGGGTATAGGTCTTCTTAAAGTCATTTTGAGACTATATGTCCCCTCTGGCACACCCTCATACTGTCCATCATTCCATCGTCCCATAACTGCTGCATGTATGACGCCATAATGCTTAAATGCGTCCCTCACATCAATTTCCTGCGCCTCAAATGGCAAATTGCGAACTTTAATCCATATGTATTGCTGAGAGACATCTTTCATCCTCACCACCACTGCCGTGTTAATTTGTAAGCTCTTGTCCTCGAATTTATCAACAAGCTCGTCATATACTTGGCCAGTTGTCAGCTTGACGAAAATTCTCTTGCTTCCGTTGAGCGCCACTCCATAGATATCTTGATTATCAATGCCGTATTTGTCACGGATTATAGCAGGTAGAAGTACAGATGCGTTGGACTGGTATATAGCTCCTTGTAGCAACTCAATGCATACAGTGTTCACTCGTCTACGATACTGTACCGCCATTCTGCTATGAAGGTACAAGCGTCACAGCACAACGAGAGAGCAGCCCCAGTACCTGCCCCAGCCAAGGCTGAGCAGCGAATGTACTTGTAAAGTAGTTACCCACTGTTATCGCTATTTTAAAAATTGTTAGTAATCACTGTTATTAATGTTATTAGATTACCCGTGATATCTAAAATAACATCGGAAGAGATGGATGAAATAGAGATATTTGAAGATAGACACAGATGGAGGAGAGATACCTGATAATATATACATGGAAGATACTTTGAGGGCGTGATCGCTAATCTACACACTGCCATAACAACATACTGAAGTGAGAGATATGGCAGGAAGTGTGGCTTAAATCCAGTGAAAAACAAAGAAATATCAAAATATATTCAAAGACGAACTGATGGTTGTTACGGCCCCTTATCTAACAATGGTTGTTAGGTAGTTACCTTACCGGCCGGCAGTCAAGGGGTTACGTCATCAGACCTGATGTTTGACTGCCGTGCCGGCTTGACTGACAGTGTCACGCTTTACGAGGTCCCAGACTCTTAGAGTGTTCACCAGACTCTCTAGAGTGTTCACCAGACTCTCATGAGAGTGTCACGACTCTAGAGGCTCTCTCACACTGGAGAGCTCAACGGACTCTCCCTACACTATTGAGAGTGTCCTTCGACTCTCCTACACTCATTGAGAGGTACTCACGGACTCTCCCTACACCTTGGAGAGTGTACAGCTTATGCACTATGGAGAGTGTACCTGCACTATGGAGAGTGTACCTGCACTATGGAGAGTGTACCTGCACTATGGAGAGTGTACCTGCACTATGGAGAGTGTACCTGCACTATGGAGAGTGTACCTGCACTATGGAGAGTGTACCTGCTATGCACTATGGAGAGTGTACCTGCACTATGGAGAGTGTACCTGACTAGGAGAGGTACTGCACTATGGAGAGTGTACCTGCACTATGGAGAGTGTACCTGCACTGGAGAGTGTACTGCACTATGGAGAGTGTACCTGCACTATGGAGAGTGTACGTGTCCTGCGAGGGAGACAGTGTACCGAGACTGTTTTGTACCTGAGACTGTGTACCCGGAGTTGAGACTGTACCTGAAAGTGTCACTGGTGTTGTAGTGTCACTGGTGTGTGTTCGTTGATGTAGTGACAACTGGTGGCACGACACAAGTGGAATAGTCGTGTGATTTGGTGTTGGTGTCGGATGACGCGGTGTTAAGGTTTTTAGAGATGGAGTCATGACACAGGGGGCGTGCCATGTGGCACAGAGAGTGTCGTGTGACACGGAGAGAAGGCGTGTTGTGTAACACAGAGACAAGGGTGTCTGATGACACGGAAGAGAATGCGTGTCATAACTAGAGGTGTGGTGGTGTCCTGTGTGACACGACGATGGCAGCCACGTTTGACACTGCACTGAATTTTATGATTGTTTTTACTTGTGAATTTTTACTACGTTATAATTGTGTATAAAGAGATTATATGTTTTTACAGATTATATAGATTTATGATTTTATTCAGAGTACTATATGTTTTTATATTAATAATAATATAATAAATATTGAAAATATGATAGTTTGCTAAATATCCCAAACAGTCGTTTATTACAAATGTTTCTTTATTTGTAATAATGGTACACAATAAACTAGCTGTTCATAGGAAGAGCTTCTGGTACACAACACAGTAACATTCACAGAATGAGCTGCTGGTGCACAATACAATACCACTGACAAGATGAGCTCTGGTGCACAACACAACTCACAGAATGAGCTCTGGTGCACAACACAACTCACAGAATGAGCTCTGGTGCACAACACAACTCACAGAATGAGCTCTGGTGCACAACACAACTCACAGAATGAGCTCTGGTGCACAACACAACTCACAGAATGAGCTCTGGTGCACAACACAACTCACAGAATGAGCTCTGGTGCACAACACAACTCACAGAATGAGCTCTGGTGCACAATACAACTCACAGAATGAGCTCTGATGCACAATACAACTCACAGAATGAGCTCTGATGCACAATACAACTCACAGAATGAGCTACTTTTGTTATTCATCTTCTAGTTAACGTGTGGAAAGTCCGAACTTGCATATGTATGTCCGTCCGTACGCATGTACATACGGACGTATGTAGATCCGTACGCATGTACATACGGACGTATGTAGATACGGACGTATGTAGATCCGTTCGCATGTACATACGGACGTATGTAGATCCGTACGCATTTGGGTACGGACATAAATCTATATAAATCTCTATTTTACATTTAAGCCTCTATCGTTTTTTTTTAAGAGTGGAATGATAAAGGTAAACAAGGCAGACTTAATGAGTAAACAATAACAAGGGGTCTTCCGGTAATTAATGACCTAATTAAGGAAATTATTATAACCTTATATCTACAGCAACAACAACATTAAAACCTTTGAGGATAAAAGTTCTGTACCCTCCCTTACCCCCCCCATACACACCCCTCACCCCCCCATACACACCCCTCACCCCCTACACTAGTACCCTTCGTCCCTCACCCCTACAGTCCTACCCTTCGTCCCTCACCCCTACACTCCTACCCTTCGTCCCTCACCCCTACACTTCGTCCCTCACCCCTACACTCCTACCCTTCGTCCCTCACCCCTACACTCCTACCCTTCGTCCCTTACCCCTACCCTTCCTACCCTTCGTCCCTCACCCTACACTTCGTCCCTCACCCCTACACTCCTACCCTTCGTCCCTCACCCCTACACTCATACCCTTCGTCCCTTACCCCTACACTCCTACCCTTCGTCCCTCACCCCTACCCTTCGTCCCTCACCCCTACTCCTCCTTCGTCCCTCACCCCTACCCTTCCTACCCTTCGTCCCTCACCCCTACACTCCTACCCTTCGTCCCTCACTCCTACCCTTCGTCCCTCACCCCTACCCTTCGTCCCTCACCCCTACACTCCTACCCTTCGTCCCTCACCTCTACACTCGGTACTTCGTCCCTCACCTCTACCCTTCGTCCCTTCCCCTCACCCCCGATCCCTCACACATTCAATTTTGCTAAATAATAAAAAACTTCTCCCCTCTAATCGTCAGCTCTGGCGTCACTTTCCTAATTAGTTCCTGAATTACTTTCCTCGTCAGTGTCAGCCTCACCTACCTGACCAGTGCCAGCCTCACCTACCTGACAAGTGCCAGCTACCACCTACCTGAAGTGTCACCACCTACGTGACCAGTGCCATAACCTTCCAGAAGTGTCACCACCTACCTGACCAGTGCCCCCACCTACCTGAAGTGTCACCACCTACCTGACCAGTGCCACCACCTAGCTGAAGTGTCACCACCTACCTGACCAGTGCCCCCACCTACCTGAAGTGTCACCACCTACCTGACCAGTGCCACCACCTACCTGACCAGTGCTCCCTTCTACCTGAAGTGTCACCACCTACCTGACCAGTGCCCCCACCTACCTGAAGTGTCACCACCTACCTGACCAGTGCTACCACCTACCTGACCAGTGCTCCCTTCTACCTGAAGTGTCACCACCTACCTGACCAGTGCCACCACCTACCTGACCAGATCCACCACCTACCTGACGTGTCACCACCTACCTGACTAGTGCCACCACATACCTGACCAGTGCCACCACCTACCTGACCAGTGCCACAACCCACCTGGCCAGTGCCACCACCTACCTGAAGTGTCACCACCTACCTGACCAGTGCCACCACCTACCTGACCAGTGCCATCACCTACCTGACCAGTGCCATCACCTACCTGACCAGTGCCACCACCTACCTGCCCAGTACCAGTCACCACCTACCCGATCAGTACTACCACCTACCTGACCAGTGCCAGTGTCACCACCTACCTGACCAGTACCACCACCTACCTGACCAGTACCACCACCTAACTGACCAGTGCCAGTGTCACCACCTACCTGACCAGTACCACCATCTACCTGACCAGTGCCAGTGTCACCACCTACCTGACCAGTACCAGTGTCACTACCTACCGGACCAGTACCACCAGCTACCTGACCAGTGCCAGTGTCACCACCTACCTGACCAGTACCAGGATCACCACCTACCTGACCAGTGCCACCACCTACCTGACCATTGCCATGTATTATAACAGCGGGAGGAGAGACAAAGTTGGGTAAACACAACATGCACTAATCCCTTGTACTTGGCCACTTGGCAAGTTTTAACGAGGGTCAGTGTGTGGTGGGTTTAAGGGGAAGGGGGCGGGAACGAGGGGATGGGGGGCGGAGGGGAAGGAAAATGGGTGAGAGTAAAGGGTTAGGGGAGATAAGGAGGGGGGTAAATGGTTTTCTGATTTGTCTCTTTTGTTTCTCATTACCGTCTGTAAGACAGTAATGAGAAACAAAAGCAGTTTACTGAAGACAGTAATGAGAAACAAAAGCAGTTTACTGAAGACAGTAATGAGAAACAAAAGTAGTTTACTGAAGACAGTAATGAGAAACAAAAGTAGTTTACTGAAGAGAGTAATGAGAAACAAAAGCAGTTTACTGAAGACAGTAATGAGAAACAAAAGCAGTTTACTGAAGAGAGTAATGAGAAACAAAAGCAGTTTACTGAAGACAGTAATGAGAAACAAAAAGCCGTTTACTGAAGACAGTAATGAGAAACAAAAGCCGTTTACTGAAGACAGTAATGAGAAACAAAAGCAGTTTACTGAAGACAGTAATGAGAAACAAAAGCAGTTTACTGAAGACAGTAATGAGAAACAAAAGCAGTTTACTGAAGACAGTAATGATAAACAAAAGCAGTTTACTGAAGACAGTAATGAGAAACAAAAGCAGTTTACTGAAGACAGTAATGAGAAACAAAAGCAGGACGACAGTCAATTCTGACGACGACAAATAACCCTGAGTACGACAAATGACCCTGAGGACGACAGTCAACCCTGGGGACGACAGACAACCCTGGGGACGACAGACAACCCTGATGACGACAAATAACCCTGAGGACGACAAACTACCCCAAAACGACAAACGACCTTGAGAACAACAAACGACCCTGAAGGCGACAAACGACCCCGAGAACGACAAATGACCCTGACGACAAACGACCCTAAGAACGACAAATGATCTTGAGGACAAACGACCATGAGAATGACAAACGACCCTGAGGACTTCAGACAACCTTGAAGATGACCAACGACCCTGAGGACGACAGAAAACCTTGGGGACGACAAACGACCCTGAGGACGACAAACGATCCTGAGGACAACAGACAACCTTGAGAACGACAAACAACCCTGAGGACAACAGACAACCTTGAGGACGATAGACAACCTTGAGAACGACAAATGACCCTGAGGACGAGTCAACCCTGAAGACCACAGTGAACCCTGAGAACGACAAACGACCCAGAGGACGATAGTCAACACTGAGGACGACAGACGACCCTGAAAACATTGAAAGATGACCCTGAGGACGACAGACAACCCTGAGGACAACAAACGACCTTGAAAACAACCTTGAAGGACGACAGACGACCTTGAAAACCTTGAAGGATGAGAGACAACCTTGAAGAACGAGAGACGACCTTAAAGAGGACACCGAGGGAAGGCTGCCAGGTTCATCATCACATAGTCTTCCTACACTATTAAATCCCACTAAATTAACTGGAAAGAAAATTACAATGAGATACGCAACTTAATCCTCTTGTATTAATTTGTCTGAAACTCCTGTGAAGGAGGAAGAGGAGAAAGAAGAAAAAGAGAAAGACGAAGAGGATAAAGAGGAGTTTAAAGAAGAGGAAGAGAGCGTTTATGTTATTTCGTTATTGATAGCTTATTCATACTCTAAGTTAACTTATATAAAGTTGGCTATTCGTAAATATAAGTTTATTTATGGTAACTTAAAACTTAGAATAAATACAAATTCTTTTAGATCCGAACAAAACTCAGCATAATGGCGTAATATTTGATGTGGTTATCTTCCTGGGTTTTTTTTTGTGTGTGTGTTACCTAATTTATGTCTGCATAAATAACTCATTACGATTGTATCCAGATATAAACATGTAAATAGTTCAGTACCATTGTAACTTGTTCAGTTATCAAAACTTAGGGGGTCCAGTCCCTGGACCCATTATGTACCTCTAATCTTTTGACTACCGCTCACAGGATGGGTATGGAGTGACTACCGCCCACAGGATGGGTATGGGGTGACTACCGCCCACAGGATGGGTATGGGGTGACTACCGCCCACAGGATGGGTATGGGGTGACTACCACCCACAGGATAGATATGGGGTGACTACCGCCCACAGGATGGGTATGGGGTGACTACCACCCACAGGATAGATATGGGGTGACTACCGCCCACAGGATGGGTATGGGGTGCATAATGAAGATATCAAACTAACTTCTCTATGAAACGTGCCCCGATACCCATGAACGGTTTTGTGGGTTTTGCTAGTCTGGTGTGGGTGGTACAGGTGGGTGGGGTGGGTGGTACAGGTGGGTAGCCCACTATGGGACCAATCAGATTTCCAAGTCGGTAAATTACCTCAGGTTTGGTAGATGCAGACCTGACAGCCAGATGCAGACCTGACAGCCAGAATAACAACATAGGTGGGGCGGGGGCCCCCTACCCACCGTCACTTAGTTTCACTCAACCCTGCCCTCCTACCCCACCACCCAGCGTCGCTGAGTTTCGCTCAGCCCACCCCCACACCTCCCTCACACCCACACCAAATCTCTGCCAGCCAGGATCGAACACCGCTGAAATTCTACGAGTTAATGGAACGCTCTTTAAAGAGGAATTACTGAGCCAATTAAATACGACTTAACTTCATTACATCGCCTTAGGACGCGATTGGGAATGTTAGGTCTGGAAGAGGGATCTTAGAACCAGCTCCAGTAAGGTCCTCAACTATACGGACCACACACTGTATTGGTGATTACCGGTAATGTGGCCCTTGTGGAAGGGAGTATTAGTGGTCAATTTGCCGAGAGTTCCCACAGCGCCATCATGACGCTGAATCTCACAGAAAACGAGGGACTGATACAAGCCATGTTGTATCAGGTTGAAGCACACTATTTACCACTCCCTCATATGTACTTAAGCTATACATTATTATTATATCATTATTATCGTTATTATTATTATCATCGTTATTATTATTATTATTATTATTATTATTATTATTATTATTATTATCATTATTATTATTATTATCGTTATTATTATTATTATTATCATCGTTATTATTATTATAAGAACATAAGAACATAAGAAAGAGGGAACACTGCAGCAGGCCTACTGGCCCATGCGAGGCAGGTCCAAGTCTCCCACCGGCTCAAGCCAATGCCCCGACCCATCCAGGTCAGGTTACATTCACTTAAGGAAGGAGCACGGCATCTGACCTAGTAGCACAAGCTAGTCAGGACCAACTCACACCCACCCGCACCCACTCATACATTTATCTAGCCTATTTTTAAAACTACACAACGTTTTAGTCTCTATAACTGTACTCGGGAGTTTGTTCCACTCATCGACAACTCTATTACCAAACCAATGCTTTCCTATATCCTTCCTGAATCTGAATTTATCCAACTTAAAGACATTGCTGCGAGTCCTGTCAATACTAGATATTTTTAGCACGCTATTTACATCCCCTTTATTTATTCCTGTTTTCCATTTATACACCTCAATCATAATTCCCCCTAATTCTACGCCTTTCTAGAGACTGCAGATTCAGGGCCCTCAGTCTATCCTCATAGGCAAGATTTCTGATACATGGGATCAACTTAGTCATCCTCCTTTGTACGTTTTCCAGAGCATTTATATCCATTCTGTAATACGGTGACCAAAACTGTGCAGCATAATCTAGATGGGGCCTAACCAAGGATATATAGAGTTGAAGAACAACCTGAGGACTCCTATTATTTATGCTTCTTGATATGAAGCCAAGGATTCTGTTCGCTTTATTGCGAACACTTATGCACTGCTGTCTTGGTTTTAGATTACTGCTAACCAGAACTCCTAAATCCTTTTCGCAATCAGTAGTATTAAGATCTACATTATTTAGTTTATATGTGGCATGGTTATTGTCCTGTCCAATATTTAGAACTTTGCATTTATCTATATTAAACTGCATCTGCCACTTCTCCGACCACTGCATCAGTCTATTCAAATCTTCCTGGAGTGCTCTAATGTCCTCATTTGAATGAATTGGACGGCCTATTTTCGTGTCATCGGCAAACTTGCTTATGTCGCTATTTATTCCCTCATCTATGTCGTTTATGTAGATTGTGAACAACAGGGGGCCCAATACTGACCCCTGTGGAACACCGCTTGTGACGCTTCCCCACTCTGATTTCTCCCCATTTATGCAAACTCTCTGCTGCCTATTTGTCAACCATGCCTCTATCCAGGAAAAAATTTCTCCTCCTATTCCGTGTGCCTTAATTTTCCTCAATAGTCTCTGATGTGGGACTCTATCAAAAGCCTTACTGAAGTCCATATACACAATATCATATTCATTACCATGATCTACCTCCTCAAATACCTTAGTGAAAAAAGTTATTAAATTTGTAAGGCAGGAACGCCCCTTTGTAAAACTTTGCTGAGATTCGTTGATTAATTTATGCTTTTCAAGATGGCTGCGAATTGCCTCGGCAATTATTGATTCCATAAATTTTCCCACTATGGAGGTTAGGCTTATTGGTCTATAGTTCGAAGCTAAGGACCTGTCACCTGCTTTGAAAATAGGTATTACATTTGCCATTTTCCACTTATCTGGCACCATGCCAGTTTGCAGTGATATGTTGAAAAGATTAGCCATAGGTTTGCTAAGCTCCTCTTTACATTCCTTTAGAACCCTTGCATACAGTTCATCAGGGCCTGGGGATTTGTTAGGTTTTAATTTATCTATTTGTCTAAGGACCATGTCACTTGTGACCCTAATCGTGCATAGTTTACTATCGTCCTGTTCTACATAATTTATTATTTCTGGAATATCGCTAGTATCTTCCTGTGTAAAAACTGAGAGGAAGTAAGTGTTAAACATTCTACACATTTCCTTATCACTGACGGTGAGCTGACCTGAGTAACTTTTGAGTGGGCCTATCTTGTCCCTAATCTTACTTCTGTATACCTGAAAAAATCCTTTTGGGTTAGACTTCGATTCTCTTGCAACTTTAACCTCATAGTCTCTTTTTGCTTTTCATATTCCCTTTTTTATTTCTCTCCTTAACTGAATATATTGATTACTTAATTGCCCCTCTCCTCTTTTGATTTGTCTATATATGCCTCTCTTTTGACCAATGAGAGGTTTTAATCTATTGTTCATCCATTAAGGATCATTTTTGTTTGATCTGATTTCCCTATTAGGAACATAAGTTGTCTGAGCAGCTAGAACTATTCTCTGGAAAACGTCATATTGGCAATCACCACCTACCTGACCCACTGTCAGGTCATTCCAGTTCAACCTACCCAGGTAATTTTTCAGTCCTATGAAATCAGCCAGGCGGAAGTCAGGGACAGAGACTTGATTGCCATTATTAGGGTAATTCCATGATATATTAAAACTGAGTGATTTGTGATCACTTTCCCCAAGCTCATCATTAACCTCAAGATTATTAATTAGCGATTCCCTGCTGGCAAGAACCAAGTCTAGCAGGTTATTTCCTCTAGTTGGTTCTGTCACCAACTGTTTCAAAAAACAATTCTGAATCGTATCAAGAAAGTCACTTGACTCTAAATTTCCTGTCAAATTGCTCCAGTCAATTTGTCTAAAGTTGAAATCTCCCATTAGCACAACATTTTCATGTGTAGATGCCTTACGAATTTCATCCCATAGAAGTTTACTGCACTCCCTATCAAGATTTGGGGCCTGTAAATCACACCCAAGATAAGTTTTACACGGCCCTCAAGAAGCTGTAACCAAACAGATTCAGTGGCTGACGCTTCTAATTTTATATCTTGTCTAACACAACAATTTAAATTGTCTCTGACAAACATCGCTACGCCACCACCCTTCCTGTTGACCCTATCAGTGTGGAATAATTTATAGCCTTGTATGTGACATTCAGAAGGCAACTCTCTATCTTTCAGATTGAGCCAGGTCTCTGTTATAGCAATAATATCTATGTTTCTTGCACTTGCAATTAATCTTAGCTCATCTATCTTATTTCTTACACTCCTGCTATTAGTATAGTAAACCTTAAGGGAGCTAGTCTCTTGTTTCCCCCTGCTGTCTCCCTTTGTTTGCTGACCTGATCCATTGTCCTTATTTGTAACTTTATGATGAATTTCTTTTATACACTTACTGTTTTCAGCCCTAGTGTTGCTAACTGACTGTTTCCACACACACCCATACCTCTATCTTCTATCAGTTTAAAATCCTAGGCATGTCAGCAATGGACCTCTCGATCGAGTTGGCAAGTGCTTCCACCCCTGTCCCAGAGAGATGTACCCCATCCCTTGCATACATATCATGTTTGCCATAAAAGTTGTCCCAGTTGTCAATGAATGGGATTGCAAGTTCCTTGCAGTATCTGTCTAGCCAGCAATTTGTACCAATTGCCCTAGACAACCATTCATTTCCCACTCCCTTCTAGGCAAGATGCTACATATGATTGGGACCCCTCCCTTAGACTTAATTAGATCTATAGCTGACCTGTACTTATCTAGCAGCTCTTCTCTCCTATCCTTCCCAATATCATTTCCACCAGCACTGAGACAGATAATGGGCTTGTTCCCATTACCTGACATGATATTATCCAACCTGTTGACTATGTCTCCAACACCAGCTCCAGGGAAGCACACCCTCTCTCTCACATCCCTATTCCTATTACAGAAAGCACGGTCCATATATCTTACCTGTGAGTCACCTACCACAAGAATTCGCTTACCTCTATTTGCAGGGGAAGTAGTACCCTTACCTTCACTAGCCACTGGAGTACACTCATCCTGAAGAACAGAGAAGCGATTTCCTACCTTCAAATCTTCTCTCTTAACTTTCCTTATTTTGATGTTCCTGCCATTACTGGGAACCACTCGCCACTTGTAGCAGGTGCTGGACTGCACCTCACTCCTGGTAGCCTTTTCTTCCTCCCCCCCTTCACCCTCCTCGCAGGGAGTGGCAGACTGCACCTCACTACTGGTATCCCTATTCTCCTCCACCACTCCAGCCACATCACTCTCAAACCCATTGAGGTGAACCTTCAACCTCCTAATTTCCTCCTGGAGAAGCAGGACCTCACTCTCACTTCCAAACTTATTGAGGTGAACCTTCAGCCTCCTAAATTTCTCCTGGAGAAGCATGACCTTCTTCTTGAACACTCCAACCCCACGTTTTAAAACACTGCAGCTGCTAGCCATGATAACCCATCACACTAATTCCCAAAGCAGCTCAGGGACTGCGACCACTCGTGACCACTGACCACTGACCACAGGTGTTAGTGGTGGTGGTAGTTGCGATACAGGTGTTAGTGGTGGTGGTAGTGGCGATACAGGTGTTAGTGGTGGTGGTGGTAGTAGCGATACAGGTGTTAGTGGTGGTGGTAGTGGCGATACAGGTGTTAGTGGTAGTGGCGATACAGGTGTTAGTGGTAGTGGCGATACAGGTGTTAGTGGTGGTGGTGGTAGTGCCGATACAGGTGTTAGTGGTGGTGGTGATAGTGGCGATACAGGTGTTAGTGGTGGTGGTAGTGGCGATACAGGTGTTAGTGGTAGTGGCGATATTATTATTATTATTATTATTATCAATAAGTGTGAGGCTTTAGTACGTAATAAGGATATAATTTATCATCAGATCAAGAGTTACTTAGACACTTTAGCTGCAAGTAGTTTAGCTGCAGTAGAGCTGGAGTTACTATCACTTGAGACATACCACCTCAGACGTATTTTACAAGGAAGAACAAAATAGTAAGTGCTGGTGACACCTACACACCTTCCTGCCACCACTACCACCGCTAATATCGCCATTACCATCAGCCTACCACCACCACTTCTAACACCTGTATCGCCACTATCACCATTACTAACACCTGTATCGCCACTATCACCACCACCACCACCACTAACACCTGTATCGCCACTATCACCATTACTAACACCTGTATCGCCACTATCACCACCACCACCACCACTAACACCTGTATCGCCACTATCACCACCACCACTAACACCTGTATCGCCACTACCACCACCACCACTAACACCTGTATCGCCACTACCACTACCACTAACACCTGTATCGCTACTATCACCACCACCACCACCACTAACACCTGTATCGCCACTACCACTAACACCTGTATCGCCACTACCACCACCACTAACACCTGTATCGCCACTATCACCACCACCACTAACACCTGTATCGGCACTACCACCACCACTACTAACACCTGTATCGCCACTACCACTAACACCTGTATCGCCACTACCACCACCACTAACACCTGTATCGCCACTACCACTAACACCTGTATCGCCACTACCACCACCACTAACACCTGTATCGCCACTACCACCACCACCACTAACACCTGTATCGCCACTACCACTACCACTAACACCTGTATCGCTACTATCACCACCACCACCACCACTAACACCTGTATCGCCACTACCACTAACACCTGTATCGCCACTACCACCACCACTAACACCTGTATCGCCACTATCACCACACCACTAACACCTGTATCGGCACTACCACCACCATTACTAACACCTGTATCGCCACTACCACTAACACCTGTATCGCCACTACCACCACCACTAACACCTGTATCGCCACTACCACTAACACCTGTATCGCCACTACCACTAACACCTGTATCGCCACTACCACCACCACCACTAACACCTTTATCGCCACTACCACCACCACTAACACCTGTATCGCCACTACCGCCACCATTAACACCTGTATCGCCACTACCACCACCACTAACACCTGTATCGCCACTACCACCACTAACACCTGTATCGCCACTACCACCACCACTAACACCTGTATCGCCACTACCACCACCACTAACACCTGTATCGCCACTACCACCACCACTAACACCTGTATCGCCACTACCACCACCAGAGGATCAAAGCCATCATCATTATTTTCATACCTCTCGTTTTTTAAACCCTGACAATGAGGTCATTTTTCCGCTACATTCACAGCAAATAAATATCACACAATGACGTGGAAATTACAGGGATTCCCGGATGATGGTGAACACTGGATGAACACTGACAAGGTGTTTGGCGTCACCGGTGATGCATGCCACTGATACTCCCATCACAGAGTTGATATACCTTTGATGAGTTTCCAGTGTTTCTACTCCCGGAGCCCGGCCATAGGCCAGGCTCACATTGAGCCAGTAAAGCACCTAAATTACTGGGAACGCCTTCAAGTCTTGAACATGTACTCATTGGAGCGGAGGAGAGAGAGATACATGATAATATATACCTGGAAAGTACTCGAGGGCCTGGTCCCAAATCTGCACACTGCCATAACAACATACTGGAGTGAGAGATATGGGAGGAAGTGTAAAATAAACCCAGTGAGGAGCAGGGGTGCGGTGGGGACAATACGGGAGCACTGTAATAACATCCGGGGTCCCAGACTATTCAACATCTTACCAGAAGATATCCAAAACACTGCTGGAACAAGTGTAGAAGCCTTCAAGAGGAAACTGGACAAGTATCTTTACCAGGTGCCAGATCAACCAGGCTGTGATGGATATGTGGGGCAGCTGGCCTCCAGCAGCAGCAGCAGCCTGGTTGACCAGGCAAGCACCAGACGAGCCTGGCCCATGGCCGGGCTCCGATAGTGAACTCTGGAAACTCTCCAAAGGTATATCAAGGGTAAAGGTAAGGCTCGTCTGTTGCTAGCCTGGTCAACCAGGCTGTTTCTGCTGGCGGCCTGCTGGCCAACATATCCATCACAGCCTGGTTGATCTGACACTTGCTGAGGGTGATGACTCAGCTTCCTCTTTAGTATTTCTACGTTTGTTTAGGCAATATTTCTGATATTTGTTCAAAGTATGAACAACATCGTAACATTTATGGTACGTCATACCGACAAGTTGGTCAATTACCTGGAGTTTACCTGGAGAGGGTTTCGGGGGTCAACGCCCTCGCGGCTCGGTCTGAGACCAGGCCTCATGGTGGATCAGGGTTTGATCAACCAGGTTGTTACTGCCGGCCGCACGCAAACTGACGTACGAACCACAGCCCGGTTGGTCAGGTACTGACTTTAGGTGCCTGTCCAGTGCCTTCCTAATTAGACACATGTTTAGCCAACCAGCGACTGTATCGATTCAATTCAAAAGTTATATACTAAAGACATAGGTGAGGTAATCAGTCCCTCTTTTCCCAAGAAACTTTACAGTACCTTAGTCTTGATGAGATTACAAGTGTTCAGTAGTCTATGCCAGGAGTGGTCAACTATTTTGAGTGATACGGTACTTTAGCAACTTATCCTGACAACATATGCTGCTCGACCCACACATCTGTCCATGTAAACCTCTTACTACATATAGCGGGGAAGAGTTTGACCCAAAAAATGACATATAGTGTCTAGGAGGAGGCGGTCATGCTTCGATTAAGGAATCCAAAATTTCAGATCTAGAGAATGTACAGAGAGCCTTCACTGCTCATATAAATTAAATCACCTAAAATCTTAAATTACTGGGAATGTAGGCAAGAAATATACATCATGATTTATACCTGGAAAATTGTTGAGGGCTTGGTACAATACCTGCACACAAAAAAAATCACTTCCTAAGATAACTAGATGACTGAATAGACGGTGTAAAATACCCCCAAAGAAAAGTAGTGACGCGAGTACAATAACAATAAGTGTAAGGGGTCCAAGACTTATCAACGCCCTTCGTATATAAGTTTTTTTTTTTTTTTTTATTGAAAGCCATACATGAATACGTCAGAAACCAAATACACCACACAAAAGAACATCACCTTACATATCCCACTAACAACATATAGTTCACAGACAGGAGCAGCTAGGTCTTTCATTATGAACAGAAACCCTAGAGCAAAATTCCACATGACACAAAGTACATAATGTACAACATATATTAGATGAAGGTGAAACAAGCCATTCCCGCCCATAGCGACCTCCCCCCTTTAAGGACAGGACATGGAACAACTGGTCCATCCTCATTAGCCACCCAGCTTTTGTGGTGTGAGGGTGTGCTGTTCCACGAGCTGCCACCTAGCGGCGAGCACTGGAAACTTCATTTTCTGTCAACATGGCGACGGCGAGCAGACGCAGGATTAATACCGTCTGTATAGACATGGTGTCTGGGGTGTTGCAACAGGCTACAGTGACGACAGTGCTGCCTAATATCTTACGAGATGTCTACGGGTTGGAGATAGGAGATTTGTACGGAGTAGCTCTAAATGGAGTTAACAGAGTCTTCGTCAAGTTCTTGACGGCTGAAGTTTACGAGAGGACCGTAGACCGCCATCAAGACAGGGTATATACAGTGCACTCTGGATTACAAGTACGACTGAAAGACGTGTCCCGTACCTACACGTGGATCAAGGTCAAGAATGTCCCGTTAGAATCAGATCCCATGGACATCAGCGACGCTTTTGGAGCTTACGGCATCGTGCATGCGGCAATGGCTGGGAAGTGGAGTGAGGGACCGTTGGTAGGTCTGTTCGAAGGGACATACTCGCTCAAGATGACTTTACGACGGCCCATTCCTTCTTATGTTGTCCTGCAGGATTTTAGGACCCAGCTCTACGTAACGTACGCGGGACAGAGGAGGACATGCAGGTTGTGTGGAGCGTATGAGCATGTGGCGGCGGACTGCATGCAGAGGAGAGGACCGAGAATGGATGTTGGACGACGAGACCAGGGCGAAGGAGGGCGGGAGGAGGTGCAGGACCCGGTGGTTGACAAGGAGGTTGGACCTAAATTATGGAGTGAGATTGTCGAAGGGTCGACGGTGGTGTGTCAGACGCTGCCACGATCGGAGGGGCAGGTGCCTGCTGCTGGCGCCGAGGCGCTGGCTGACAGCATAGAGGAAGCCCCTTTGGTGGAGGCATTGAGGGAGTTGTTGGATGACCCATTGCCGGTGCTCAGTGGGGAGGCATGTGAAGGTGTGATTGAAGCTGCGTGTGTGGTGGATGAGTTGGTGAACAGCTGTGCGGAGCAGCAAGCCATTGTTCAGGAGCAAGTATCGGTAGAGGTACACAGGCAGGAGAGTGTAGAGATGGATGGTAGTATGGAAGTGGTGGCTGGGTCCAGGAAAAGACCGGGCACGGGGACTGATAGTGAAGATATGTTAACACCAGCACAGAGGACAGGTAAAAAGTCAATGGTGGAGGTGGCGAGAAAGGACCTGGGGTTGTTGCATGGTAGTGAACAGATCAAGGGTGGGAAGCTGATGGGTAAAGCTGGTAAGGGGAAGGCGGTCTCGCAGCCTCCATCGCGGCCTAAGGGCAAATCCTTACAGGAGTTTTCAAGTGTCTAACGTTAAATGTAAATGGGTTACGGGATGAGATTAAACGGGCGTGGGTAGAAGGCACTTTAAGGAGGTATGGTGTGCATGTGGCTTTTTTACAAGAACACAATTTTAGATGTGGGAGTGAGTTGATGTTGAAAGGGTACAAGGTGTATGCTGGTTCGTCAGGAAAATTAAAGGGAGGAGTGGCGGTAGCGGTCGCAGAATCTAGCCCTTTTACATTATTTGCATGGGAAGAGTGTGGGGGTCGAATTGTTCGGGTAGAGGGGAGTGGGGTGGGGTGAGGGTATGTTTCCTGGTGTTTACATGCCAGCAGATCATTCCAGGAAGGTGAAAGTGGACTTTGTAAGGGATGTAATGATTTATGCTTTTCGGGTTTGCCAGGGGTGTCGATTGTGGGAGGGATTTTTAAATTGCGTGATTCGCGTGCGGATGTTGAGCCTAGGGGAAGCGGGTGTGTGTTGGGAGAGTTGAGAGATTTATTGCAGAGTGCGGGGTTGGGGATGTAGTTGGGGTTGGGGGCCGGGGAGTGTACTTTTGTAAGGAGAGGTTACGGGGCCAGGTTAGATAGGATTTATGTGTCAGGGTCAGTGGTGGTAGGTAGGATTAATTATGTGGATGTGGGTTTCTCTGACCATAGGGGGTGTTGGTTGAGGTAGATTGGTCAGGTGCGGCCAGGTGGTACAGGGGTACTGGAAATTGAACGTGCGGCTGTTATCTGGTGTGGGTAATAGGGCGGAGTTTGCGGGTTGGTGGGATGGGTTATGGGAACAGGGTCGACGGGAGGAAGATGTGGTGGGTTGGTGGGTGTTGGTGGAAAGCCGCAGATTCGTAAGTTTTATCAAGGTTTGGGTAAGGAGGAGGCGAGATGGAGATATGGGATGCAACAATATATTGAAGGCCAATTACGGAGTTGTTACGCGGAGGCGGGACGTGAGGTTACGGGGAGGTAAGGGAATTGAAGAATAGGTTGATAGAGATACAGAATGAGAGGTTTGAGGCATGTAGGATACAAGCGGTATTGATGATGTTTTGTGGGGATAGGCCTTCAAAACACGTATTGGGACAATGTAGAGTGCGTAGGGAGAGAATGACGATGGAAAGGGTGGAGGTGGAGGAGAGTGTGGATGGTTATGAACGGGGATGGAAATTAGGGTACGGAAGCGATTGGGGTGTACGTGGACAAATGGTTTCAGAGGTATCTTGGCAGTGTGGGGTACGGAGGGAGGCTTGTGATGAACTGATGGAGGGATACGGGGAGATTGGAGGAGTGGTGTGAGGGTGGTGGGGGAGTCATTAGTGAGGCAGAGGTTTGGGAGGCGGTAAGTGGGATGAGTAGAGGGAAAGCTCCTGGTATTGATGGGTTGGCAAATGAGTTCTACAAGGATAACTGGGATAGTGTGAGGGGTTGTGTGACAGAAGTAATGAATAGGATGAGGAGGGTTGGGAGGATGGGACAGGGGATGGGAATGGGCGTGATGGTATTGGTGAAGAAAGGGAAGGTGGGTAACCGGTTGAGTAACTACAGGCCGTTGGTGCTTATGAACGCTGATTATAAGATTTTGCCAAATTACTGGGTAACAGGATGAGAAGGGTGCTTGAGGGAGTGATTGGGGGGCAGGGGGATACCGGGAAGAGGGATGCTTATGGGGCATGAGAGGATTAAGGACTTTTTAGACAGGGGTAGGGAGGGGGGCATCCTAGCTTTGGACTGGAGAGGGGCGTATGATAGTGTGGAAAGAGAGGTTTTGTTTGAGGTGTTGAGGAGACAGGGTTTTGGGGAGGGGGTTGTGGATTGGGTCAGGACGTTATATGAGGGGCGTGTGTTCGAATACAGGTGAATGGGAGGCTCGGGAGTGTGGTGGGGATGGGCAGGGGTCTGCGGCAGGGTTGTCCCCTGTCGCAGATTCTCTTTGCTTGCGTACAAGACCCTTTCTATCGTCTAATGGAACGTGGGGTGCAAGGGGGGGGCGATGGGATAGAGGGCATCGTGGGTTACGTGGATGACACGACGGTGCTCTTGGGAAGTGAGGTTGGGTTGGAGACGGTTAGAAGGTGTTTACGGACATTTTGTGGGGCAACAGGGTTGAGTGTGAATAGTGAGAAATCTAAATTGTTGGAGGTGGGATCATGGGTGGGGGGGGGTTTGGGTCAGGGACATGGTTGGGTGGTGGTGGATAGCATCACTATTTGTGGTATTGTGTACATGAGAGACAGGTATCAGACAAGGGAGGTGAATTCGGGTAGGGTGGTGCACCGGGTAAAGATGTGTATGCAAGCGTGGAGACCGAGTGATCTTACCTTGAGGCAGAGGGTTATAGCTGTGAATACGTTAGTCTACAGTAGGATTTGGTATGTAGTTGGTGTGTACCCTCTGTTGAGGGCGGATGTAAATGAGATTGAACGTAGGGTCTTCAAGTATATCTGGGCGAATGGGAGGCATTGGTTGCGGAAGGATGTGGTTAGGAATGGGGTTGGGAGGGGAGGTTTGGGGTTAATATGGTTGGAGAAGCGGCTGGTTTGTATGTATGTGAAACGATGCCTGGTGAGAGAGAGGGTTTGCGGGGAGAGGAGGGGGATGGAGTGGTGGGGTGTTGGGGAGGTGCAGGAGTGGTGGAGGGGAAAGGAGATTGACTACTGTAGAGATTTGTTGAGAAATTTATTGGTCATAGTGGAACCGCAAAAGTTGAAGGTGAAGCAGATGATGGGTTTTGGTGAGGGGGATCAGGTAGTAGAGGGTGTGGCGGTTTTCCCAGTATACGATTGGGTACAGATTTGGAGGGATTTTAGGGGACTCAGGTTACGTGCGAGGGATCGGGAACAAATGTACAGATTCTTGCTTGGGACGGTCGCTTCCAGGGCGGTGTTATACAATATGGGGTTGGTACAGGACGGTAGATGTGAGAGGTGTGGCATGGGGGAGACGGCGCTGCACGCGATTTATTTCTGTGAGGCTTTGGGTCCGGTGAGGGAATGGATGGGGGGGGTGGTACGCAAGCTGGGGGAGAGGGACTCAGGTGTTGAGAGGCCTTTTCCTGGACTTAGGTGGATTGGTAGGTGGTGCCAGGAGAGGTCTCATGTATTGTGTGGTAGATTTCGTGTGTGGGTCTTGGTGTTTGCGGGAGGTGGGGGCCCAGGAAAGGATCAGGGCTCTGGCTGCAAGAATGTATCGTACAAAGTGTAGAAACAGGCTGGTGTATGGGGGTGGTTGGGATGAGAAGTTTAGTCTGGCTTACAGAAATCTAACAGTGGGTGGGTTATTATAGGGGTTGTTGGGGGCTTTTTTCTGGACTGGGGGCCGTGTGTTTGTGTTAGGTATGGTAGGGTCACGTTTGTGTTTGTGTGTATTGGGGGTGTGGCGGGTGGGTGATGACGGTCGACTTCTTACAAGTTGGACGGGCGACAGTAGGAGGGGTGTGTGGCTGTGTGTTCAGGAGGGGGTTGGTTCTTCGGGATAGGCTTAGGTTGGGGTTTGTTTTTGGTTTTTAGGGTGGGGGGGATCATGGGAAGGCGTAAGGGTTGGCCACCTCTGTGTTGGTTGTTTGTATGGTATGTGTGTGTGTGTGTTCCTTCTGAATATTGTTGCTTATGTCTCCTGTGTTGCTTCTCAACCGATGTTTAATGATCATAGTGTGTGTGTGTGTGTGTGTGTGTGTGTGTGTGTGTGTGTGTGTGTGTGTGGTGTCCAAAGTGGTACTTTTGTATCAAGGTAATTTTTTAAAAAAAAAATATAAAAAAAAAAATTGACACCTTAACACATAACTTATACCAACCTACACCCTATCCCGTACCTTATCCCTGTATATTCTCTCTATAAAATAAAAAACTTATATAATTCACACACCTAGTGCCGGTTAGCACCCAAATCACATCAAAAGCAAATTACCCTTGACACTACGTATGAAAATAAAAAGTCACCTAGTCAAAATGCTACAAAATTAACAATTATTTACAAAACTATAACACACTAGAAAGTGTCTGTTATACAAGAAGCTCACAACACTGAAGCTATACACGTACAAAAATATATGACAAGGACAATATAGAAATAATCATGCTTATTAACACATCCAACCTCGTCAAAATATATCAAAGAGTTATTATATCATCATATATATGTGTCCTGACGTATCGGGTCATAGCCCGATGCACCTGAATATAAAATAGAGGGTTTACCTTTAGACCTGACATATCTCCTCCCCACAGATTGCAAATCACCCGGTTCAGTTATAGGATCCGTATCAATATCCAGCACTCCCCGTACCCCACTGGTTCCGCTCACACTGTTAGGTGACCTTTGCTTAACGTCCACCAAAGCCTTTTTACAATTCCTCTGAGCTGGTGTGAGAACATCGTCCTCCTCCATAATCATGGCTCTCTTCCTAGATCCAAAACTAACCTCCATATCAGGTCCCCTATCTTCATTATGTACCATTAATGGCACCTTTTGCACACTCAGATTGGTAATCTCAGGACAGTTGTCCCCCAGTCCGTCCACCACACACAGTATTTCCTCCACCGTCTCATTCGAGCCCACCTGCACCTGACGTTGCGAGCCGTCCAACAGCCCACACAGCATCTCTGGGATCTCTTCCACAATACCTAAATCCAGCTCTACATCCGCATTCTCCACTTTTCGCTCCACTGTCCTTTGCACGTCATCCGGTAGTGTCTGACACACATCCACCGATGCCTGCACAATATCACTCCACTTTGCAGTTCCTCTCACGCCCACACCGTCCATCTGTCTCTGTGTGCCTTCATCCACAGCCCCAACAGTATGCCTGTCATCCTGTCTCCTCCCTGTCGCTTAGCACACTCAGCTGCAATGTGATCATATGAGCTACATATACGACAAGTTCTACGTTGACCCACATAAGTGACGTAAACCTGCGTTCTAAAGTCAGGCAACACTACGTAGGAAGGTATGGCCCTCCTCAGCGTCATTTTCAAATTGAAAGATCCCTCCGGTGTTCCTTCGTAGAAACCATCGGACCATCTACCCATGACTGCATAATGAATGATTCCATAAACCTTAAAGGCCTCTCTCACATCATGTTCGTCGGCCTCAAACGGTAGGTTACGTATACGAATCCAAGTATATTGTCGTGATACGTCTTTCAATTTAACCTCCACCGACTCGTTGACCTGTAGACGTCTATCCTCAAACGTGTCAACAAGCGTCTCATACACCTGTGTTGTCATTAGCTTCACGAAGATTCTCACACTGCCGTTGAGGGCTATGCCGTAAATATCGCCCTTGTCGATGCCATACGTGTCTCTAATGATAGCTGGTAACAGGAGAGTTGTGTTATTTGGATAAATAGCCCCAGGAACAAGCTCCACACAGACAGTGTTAATGCGCCGTCGATACTGCTCCGCCATCCTGCTTTGAAAACAAGTAGTTACCACTGCTCCACAAGAGGGCAGACCAGACCACCTGCCACGGCCAAGGCTGGGCAGCGAGTGTTCGTATATAAGTGGGAGTATCAACACACCCCTGGCTGTCTTCAAGAGGAAGCTTAATAAGTTCCTAAAGTCAGTCGTGATCAGCCGGGCTATAGTTAGTACGTTGGACAACATACGGTTGATCAGGCCTTGATCGACCAGGAGGCCTGGTCTGGGACCAGGTAGGAATAGTGGTTTGAAACAACATGGGAATAGAGAAGAAAAAGTAAGAGGCTGTGAGGATAGAGGCAAATGTTGGGGAAGTAGGAGGGGAAGTGAAAAAAAGGAAGGGGAGGGGGAGTGAGGGGAAGGAAGGGGAGAGGAAGAGGGAGGGGGGATAAGAGGAGGATATGGACTGACGAGAAAGAGATGGTTAATGGCGTGGCTGGACTCTTACCGAAACTTCCCTAGTGGAGCAGAAGCACCTTGCAGTAACCTCCCTGGAACTTCTCTAGTGGAGCAGAAGCACCTTGCAGTAACCTCCCTGGAATCCCACTGGAATTCCTCAGGATCCTGGAACCAACTTCCCTGGAGCCAGCCACAGGAACTCCAGCGGTAATCCAGTCTTGCAGTTGGGGCTTCCAGTCACGACTTCCAGCTGGCATTCCACAACAGGATTCCGATAGAGAACTGAAGTCCTCAGAATTTAGTTCAGAATTTCAGTCTGAGATTGCAATCACGGGGTTTCCATGAACGAGTGGTTAATGCTTCCAGCTGAGGTTTCAATTTGCTGGTTTTATGCCGCCTAGGTTTCCAGCAGTGGCAAAAAAATGCAGTAAGCTCTCTTATACAGTTTCTCTTCAGTGTGACTTTTTTTCAAATGCTATTGAAAGAGCTCATTTAAAATCGAAAAGCGAGTACTATAAAGGCTTTCTATGATTCCAACAGAGGAAAATATACAGTAAGCTTTCTAATACATCTCCTCTAGTGTGATATTTTTTATTTCAAATCCCATTGAAAGACGTCATTCAAAATCGAAAAGAGAGTGCTATAAAGGCCTTCTCACCACCTATTCGATTCTCATTGTACCTTTGCAATCGCATTTACAAAAAAAAAAAAAAAAAAATGTTCTATATAGATGAGCTTTATAAGAGAGGTGATTGTATCTGGCCTCTCCACACTGCAGAATTCCCACCACCGACCCACAAATCCCGGGATCGCACCAAAATTCCCACGGTAACTGCATAATTCCCGCCTCATCTGCATACTTCTCACGACCACTTCCGAATTCCCAAAACCTCGCAACACTTTCCACATTCACACCGTAGTTCACAGTCAACACTTTCCACATTCACACCGTAGTTCACAGTCAACACTTTCCACGTTCACGCCGTAGTTCACAGTCAACACTTTCCACGTTCACGCCGTAGTTCACAGTCAACACTTCAAACGGTCAAGCCACAGTTCCCACGGCCACGCAACAATTCTCACAGCCACGCAACAATTCCCACGGCCACGCAACAATTCCCACGGCCACGCAACAATTCTCACAGCCACGCAACAATTTCCACGGCCACGCAACAATTCCCACGGCCACGAAACAATCCCAAGACCACGCAACAATTCTCACAGACACACACTAATTCCCACGGCCACGCAATAACTCTCACAGCCACGCAACAATTTCCACGGCCACGCAACAATTCCCACGGCCACGCAACAATCCCAAGACCACGCAACAATTCTCACAGCCACGCAACAATTCCCACGGCCACGCAACAATTCCAAGACCACGCAACAATTCTCACAGCCACGCAACAATTCCCACGGCCATGCAACAATCCCAAGACCACGCAACAATTCTCACAGCCATGCAGCAATTCCCACGGCCACGCAACAATCCCAAGACCACGCAACAATTCTCACGGTCACTTAACAATTCCCACAGTCACTTAACAAATCCCACGACCACTCAACAAGTCTCACGGCCACTCAACAAATCCCACGACCACTCAACAATTCCCACGGTCACGCAACAATTCCCACGACCACTCAACAACTTCCATGACCACTCAACAATTTCCAAGGCCACCCAACAATTTTCACGGCCACTCAATTCTCACAGCCACTTCACAATACCCAGGGCCACTCTACAATTCCCAGGGCCATTCAACAATTCCCAGGGCCAGCAGCTAAGGCTGTCCGCTATTGCAACAGCTAACTCCAGCAATTACTAGAGCTTTGAGACGACAGGCCGTGCCTAAACGTCATTACCGGACACTCAGATCTATTATCCAACTTAAACGAAACCCACAAGGCCAAAATTATTCAATAACAATAGTACAGAGGCTGACGGTAATGTAAGAGAGAGAGAGAGTGAAATCGCTGGCCCACAGATGGGTTCAACTTCATCCTGTTCCCTATTTGTACGTCTCATTACAATAAAAAGGCTTTCAAATGAGTTGATGTAGGTAACAGTTCTTAGCTTGTAAATAGTTTGGAGCATTCGCACCTCAGCCTTCGCGGTGAGAGGTTGCTCTACTGTGCTGCCCTCTTCAGGTTTTCTCCCATACCAGCAGTTGGTAGCCAGTATGGCGGAGAGTAACCGGCGTCGGAGGAACACTGTCTGTGTGGAGTTAACCCGTGGGTCACTGTTGGGCTCTACCCTACCTGTTCTCCTGCCGCAGATTTTACGAGAGACGTACGCCATTGAGAACAGTGATTTGTACGAGTGT
>WNWK01000757.1:0-25000 GCA_009830355.1 Cherax destructor
TCCAGCCTTGAAAGATGTTTAGTCTCAGCCTTGAAAGATGTTTAGTCTCAGCCTTGAAAGATGTTTAGTCTCAGCCTTGAAAGATGTTTAGTCTCAGCCTTGAAAGATGTTTAGTCTCAGCCTTGAAAGATGTTTAGTCTCAGCCTTGAAAGATGTTTAGTCTCAGCCTTGAAAGATGTTTAGTCTCAGCCTTGAAAGGTGTTTAATCTCAGCTTTGAAAGATGTTTAGTCTCAGCCTTGAAAGATGTTTAGTCTTAGTCTTGAAAGATGTTTAGTCTCAGTCTTGAAAGATGTTTAGCCTCAGTCTTGAAAGGTGTTTAGTCTCAGTCTTGAAAGGTGTTTAGTCTCAGATTTGAAAGATGTTTAGTCTCAGTCTTGAAGGATGTTTAGTCTCAGCCTTGAAAGATGTTTAGTCTCAGCCTTGAAAGATTGTTTAGTCTCAGTCTTGAAAGATGTTTAGTCTCAGTCTTGAAAGATGTTTAGTCTCAGTTTTTGAAAGATGTTTAGTCTCAGTCTTGAAAGATGTTTAGTCTCAGCCTTGAAAGATGTTTAGTCTCAGCCTTGAAAGATGTTTAGTTCAGCCTTGAAAGATGTTTAGTCTCAGCCTTGAAAGGTGTTTAGTCTCAGCCTTGAAAGATGTTTAGTCTCAGTCTTGAAAGATGTTTAGTCTCAGCTTTGAAAGGTGTTTAGTCTCAGCCTTGAAAGATGTTTAGTCTAGTCTTGAAAGATGTTTAGTCTCAGCCTTGAAAGATGTTTAGTCTCAGCCTTGAAAGATGTTTAGTCTCAGTCTTGAAAGATGTTTAGTCTCAGCCTTGAAAGATGTTTAGTCTCAGCCTTGAAAGATGTTTTGTCTCAGCCTTGAAAAATGTTTAGTCTCAGATTTGAAAGGTGTTTAGTCTCAGCCTTTAATTATGTTTAGTCTCAGCCTTGAAATATGTTTAGTCTCAGCCTTGAAAGGTGTTTTGTCTCAGCCTTGAAAGGCGTTTAGTCTCAGCCTTGAAAGGCGTTTAGTCTCAGCCTTGAAAGGCGTTTAGTCTCAGCCTTGAAAGGTGTTTAGTCTCAGCCTTGAAAGGCGTTTAGTCTCAGCCTTGAAAGGCGTTTAGTCTCAGCCTTGAAAGGCGTTTAGTCTCAGCCTTGAAGGTGTTTAGTCTCAGCCTTAAAAGGTGTTTAGTCTCAGCCTTGAAAGGTGTTTAGTCTCAGCCTTGAAAGGCGTTTAGTCTCAGCCTTGAAAGGCGTTTAGTCTCAGCCTTGAAAGGCGTTTAGTCTCAGCCTTGAAAGGCGTTTAGTCTCAGCCTTGAAAGGCGTTTAGCCTCAGCCTAAATAGGTGTTCAGTTCCTTGATCCATCTGAGTCAAAGGCACGAGGATTCACACTAATATATTGGAGTCAATACAGAGGCGCAGCAGTTAAAGGTATCATCACAGGTGAGCGAGTAGAGTAGGTCAGGTAAAGTGCGTGGTGGAGCGAGTAGAGTGCGTGGTGGAGCGGGTAGAGTGCGTGGTGGAGCGGGTAGAGTGCGTGGTGGGTCGGGTAGAGTGCGTGGTGGAGCGGGAAGCGCGCGTGGTTGGACGGGTAGAGTGCGTGGTGAGGCGGGCAGAGTGCGTGGTGAGGCGGGCAGAGTGCGTGGTGAGGCGGGTAGAGTGCGTGAGGAGGTGGGCAGAGTGCGTGGTGAGGCTCGTAGAGTGCGTAGTGGAGCGGGTAACGCTGAATATTCTACTAATAGCTTAGCAAACGTGGCGGACCCATAATGTCTGATGGTGAAATTAAACCCAAAGTGCGATTTTTTTTAATCTCTCCCTCCTCTTATCTTCGTTTTTCTTCTTCTTTGCAGTCCAGATATTTGTTCTTTTTCGTCTTGATTTCGTGAGACATCATTCACACAATCACTTTCTTTGCAGAGGCACCCAGATATGACAGTTTAGATGTCACTTCAAACAGCTAATATTCCAACCCCTCCTTTAGTGTGCAGGCTTTGTACTTCCCACCTCCAGGATTCAAGTCCGGCTAACCGATTTCCCTGAATCCCCTCACAAAATATTACCCTGCTCATACGCAAACAGTTCGTAAGGTCCCAAAACCATTCGTCTCCATTCACTCCTATCTAACACGCTCACACATGCCTGCTGCATTTCCAAGCCCCTTTCTCATAAAACCTCTTTCCCCCTCCATCCTTTCCTAAGAAGACCCTTACTCCTCCCTTCTACCACAGATTTATACACCCTCCAAGTCATTCTATTTTGCTCCATCCTCTCTAAATGACCAAACCAGTTCAACAATCCCTCTTCTGTGCTTTGAATATTACTTTTAGTAACTCCACACCTAGTAATTTCCGCACTACGAATTCTCTGCATAATATTTATACACACACACACACACACACACACACACACACACACACACACACATATATATATATATATATATGCAAAACAACCACTATGAAAAAATAGAAGAATTCCAAGCGCTTTCGTGACTACTCACATTATCAATGTGAGTAGTCACAAAGCTTGGAATTCTCTATTTTTCATAGTGGTTTTGCATATTTTGATATCACCTGTTTACTGTGATCTTTTTGCAATATATATATATATATATATATATATATATATATATATATATATATATATATATATATATATATATATATATATATTGTGTGTGTGTGTGTTGTTGTGTGTAGTGCCGAATAGGTAAAACTGTTCAATTAGCAAGTACTCATTTAAAATTTAGTCCTTTCTAAAATTTTCTCAGACATTTAGAGATATTTTTTTTTAAATTTATGTTAATGTAATAATTAATAATTTTGTCCCAAAAGAACCTTAGGAAACTTACCTAACCTTATCATAACAAGCGCAATTTAATTTAGCCTAATCCAATTAAATATATCTCAGATAAGTTTACAATAATTTAATAATAAACAAATACAATGAAATATTTTTTTCGTTATGTTCAGAAAGGTTTTTGCGAAATTATTGCATACACAAATTTTCGCTTGCCTTATTCGGCAAGAAGAGCGTTGCTATTTAAGCCAAAATAGCAAGTTTTACCTATTCGGCATGATATATATATATATAAATATATATATATATATATATATATATATATATATATATATATATATATATATATATATATATATATATATATATATATATATATATATATTCTTCCAACACGTCGGCCGTTTCACGGGGCTTGAACCGTAGTCCTGAAGTTAACAGGTCCAACGCTTTACCGCTGAGCTACAGAGCTTCTAATAAGGAAGATTCGGTAAGAATACTTCTGTATGTGTATACGTCTGAGGCACCAACTGATTCCTCCCCTACAGCCCAGGAGCTCTAGTAGTAAATCTGTTCATACCTCGTAAGAATCAGTCTCATACTCGAAGACCTTCTCTTTTTTACTGAACTTATACAGGTTTTATTGAGACGATACAGGCTTTTGCAAAAGGTCATCTTGGGTTTAGTGGGTTGCTAGGCTCTTGTAAACAAGATCCTTTTGGGTTGGCATGAATTGTTTGGTTCTTGTGGAACGAAGTCACCCTAGGATGTCTGTGGAATATGGTGACTAGAGGTTATTTTAGGTGATCTATTGGCTATTGTGAAGAGTTATCTTGCTCCAAATAGGCTTTGATACCTTTGATATACCTTTGAAGAGTTTCGAGAGTATCTACTCTCTGAGCCCGGCCATGGGCCAGGCTCGTCTGGTGCTTGCCTGGTCAACCAGGCTGTTGCTGCTGGAGGCCCGCTGCCCCACATATCCATCACAGCCTGGTTGATCTGGCACCTGGTGAAGATATTTGTCCAGTTTCCTCTTGAAGGCTTCTACACTGGTTCCAGCCGTGTTTCGGATATCTTCTGGTAAGATGTTGAATAGTCTGGGACCCCGGATGTTAATACAGTGCTCCCGTATTGTCCCCACCGCACCCCTGCTCCTCACTGGATTTATTTTACACTTTCTCCCATATCTCTCACTCCAGTATGTTGTTATGGCAGTGTGCAGATTTGGGACCAGGCCCTCAAGTACTTTCCATGTATATATTATCATGTATCTCTCTCTCTCCTCCGCTCCAATGAGTACATGCTCAATGTGAGCCGTAAACGATCTCTGGATTTGTTCCAGCTCTGCTATTTCTCCTGCCCTGAACGGGGCCGTCAGCACTGAGCAGTATTCTAAGTGAGGGAGCACTAGCGATTTGAATAGTGTCACCATCGGCATTATTTCCCTTGTTTTGAAAGTTCTCAATACCCACCCCGTCATCTTCCTGGCTGTTGTGATCTTTGTCTTGTTATGGTCTTTAAACGACAGATCAGCAGACATAATTATTCCCAAGTCCTTTACGTGTTCCTTTCGTTCTATGTGGTGACCCTCTTGCGTTTTGTATATAGTGTTCCTTTTGAGTTCTTCATTTTTTCCATACCTAAGCAGCTGAAACTTATCACCATTGAACGTCATGTTGTTCTCCACTGCCCATTGGAAGACCCTGCTTATGTCCTCCTGTAATTTTTCAGTGTCCTCTACCGTAGTGACTTTCATGCTTATTTTAGTGTCATCTGCAAATGATGATACAAAAGTGTGCTGGGTGTTTTTATCTATGTCTGCTATGAGGATTAGAAACAGCAGAGGTGCCAGGACAGTGCCTTGGGGCACTGAGCTTTTGACCTCGCTGATGCTGGATCTTGCCCTGTTCACTACTACTTTTTGTGTTCTTTGTGTTAGGAACTCAAAATCCATCTGCCTACCTTCCCCGTAATGCCTATGGCCCTCATTTTGTGCGCTATCACTCCATGATCGCATTTGTCAAACGCCTTTGCAAAATCTGTGTAAATCACATCTGCGTTTTGGTCGTCCTCCAATGCCTCTGTAATTCTGTCATAATGGTTCAGCAGCTGTGACAGGCATGATCGACCCGCTCTAAAGCCATGCTGGTTCGGGTTATGTTGGTTGTGCTGGTCCATGAACTTTGTAATCTGCCGTCTCATCACTCTTTCAAAGATTTTTATGATGTGAGAAGTGAGGGCTACTGGTCTGTAATTTTTAGCTAGTGCTCTACTACCTCCCTTATGCAAAGGAGCTATGTCTGCACTCTTTAAGGCCTCTGGAATTTCACCTAGATCTAAGCTCTTTCTCCACAGAATACTAAGGGCTCTTGCTAATGGTACTTTGCACTGCTTTATAAATAAAGCATTCCATGAATCTGGTCCAGGTGCTGAGTGAGTGGGCATGTTGGCCATTTCTTTTTCGAAATCTATGGGATTTGTACTAATGTCGGTTAGGTGGTCTGCGCAGCCTTCTGCTGGAGTGAAAAATATTTCTGCATTTTCTACCTTGCTGTCATTTAGTGGGTTGCTGAACACTGACTCATACTGTTCTTTTAGAATTTCACTCATTTCCTGTTCATCGCCGTATACGAATCTCCTCTCAATAATGGTCCAATTCTACAGGTAGTTCTTAGCTTGCATAGGAGTAGAAATATTTTGGGTTTCTTGCAATATCCTGTATGGCTCTTTGTTCCCTTTGTACTTCTTCTGTCAGGTATGACATCTTAAGTTTTGCTCTAATTCCGTGATCTCTCGGTTAAGGCTATCTCTCTGTTCCAACATAACTGTGTTTTTCAGCAATTCAGTAACCCGTTTTCTTCTCCTGTACCATCTCCTACGCTCTCTCTCTATATCTGATCTTCTTCGGGGTTTCCTCAATGGTACGTGTTTCATACATACCTTGTATGCTTCTGTATTCAGCTTCTCTAGGCACTGGTGGGGATTTAGGGTGCTCATGTCTGATTCCCATGATATGTCTGATAGCTCTTGGTTTATTTTTTCCCAGTCAATTCTATGGTTATTAAAATTAAACTTACTGAACATTCCGTCTCTAACATTAGTGTCGCAGTTCCCTAACCCTGAGTTAATACTAGTTTGAACTTCTATGATGTTATGATCAGAGTATATTGTTTTTGTAACTGTTATGTCTCTGATTAATTCCTCGTTGTTTGTGAATATCAAATCCAGGGTATTTTCATTTCTAGTGGGATCAATTATCTGTTGGTTTAGTGAGTACTTTTCACAAAGCCTCATTAGTTCCCTGGTATGTGCCTGTTGAGCCAGGGTGCTTCCAGGATTATTTCTGGTATAACATTATGGTGCCTCATCTTCCATTTTACATGAGGGAGATTAAAATCTCCAAGGATTAAAATGTTTGGGGTGGGATTCTCTAGCCTATCCAGATAGCTATCTATCTTCTTTAACTGCTCTGTGAATTCCTCCGCAGTTGCTGATGGTGGTTTGTATACTAGGATAATTACTAGATTCTTATTTTCCACTTTAATGCCGAGGATTTCTACTATATCATTCGTAGCGTTCAAAACTTCTGTGCAACAGAGAGTATCTTTTATATAGAGTCCTACTCCTCCCTGTGACCTATTAATTCTATCACATCTATACATGTTATAGTTTTCTATCTTAATCTCTCCGTCCAAAACATCCCTTGTATGTGTTTCTGTAAATGCTCCAAACATGGCATTTGCTTCTGATAGGAGTCCACTAACATAACTAACTTTGTCATTTTTATTTGATTTCAGACCCTGAATATTTGCAAATATGAAGCAGGAGTTACCATTTGGGATGTTTGGTCTTTCTTTGTGTTTGGTTAGTACCACTGGTGATGTCCTACCTGGTATGGCCCCTGGTGCCCATACCCTGGTTTCTCCAGTACTGACTTTGATTGTTTATACAGCCCTGATGAGCTGGTGCCTGTCTTTTCTTGTCCCACTGTTCTGCCCATCTGTCCCCTCTGTACCATTTCCACCTTTTGTCTCTTTCTTTTATCTGGTTGTTTCTCCTTATATCTAAAAAAGATTGCTGTTCTTTTTCATTTTCCCTTTCCCTGCTTTCTCTGTATCGTACTGTTCCCTTTATATGGTGGTCTGGGCAGCTCATGTCATAACATTCTCTGGACTGTGTTGAAGCTTGACACATCACTGGATGGAAGTATCTGCACTCTTTGTTAAACCGACACTTTCCTTTCCTTAACATGTTGGCACATTTTCTGGTGTGTTTATTCCAACAATCTCTGCCATAAAGGCACATACCTTTAGCATAGAATCTGCATATGTTTTGGCTGCCTATATTTACTGACTTTGTATTTTCCCAAAGATCTGCAGAATTATCTGCGTTTTTTTCCTCTCTTTCCACTCCTTGGTTTTCCTCGTTATCTGCGCTTTTCTCCTTTGATGACATGGGGCCAACATTTTCCCTGGAAGAGGACTCCCCTACTATATCTGTATTAGAGGCTATGGCTGTGGTGGCGTCCTTAACCAAAACCGGATGTTCACTATGGCTGGGGGCTGGGTCTGGGTCTGTCCTGGGGCTGGGGGCTGAGTTAGCTAATGTTTTTGTCTCCTGTGTTTTTTCCCGTGGATGACTGTTTATTTTTGGGTCAATTGTTGTAGACTGGTCATTCTGTGTGTTATACTTTACCCCTTTCTTATCTTCCCAAGTTCTATATATACCGGGGAGACTATTCAATAGTTCCTCTTTTTCTTCATGCTTATTGTTTATTAGCCTCCTGAGTGCTTTCCTGATATCTGTCCATAGTTCCAAATCCTTGTTGCAGATCCAGAAACACCTTTCTAGACGGATGTCACTTCTTGTTACTGTGTTAATTTTTGAACATGTGACATGATGTTTTGAAAAGCAAAGGTTGCATGTGATTCTAGATCTTTTCCCAAGAGCCTTTTCACAAGTCCCACAGATATACTGTACTGCCATTCTGCCTGTATCCTATTTGTATTAGTATATGTGGGATGTACTGATTATGGAGACTTACTACACCTTATATTATATTATTGTTATAATATGTATTTATTTCTGTTTGCTCACTGTATAACTCTCTATATTTATTCCTCTCTGATCAGTCCTATATACATTTTAATGTATTATTCTCACTGAGATCCCCACACTGGTCTAGACAGGATATTGTGGTATGGTGTATATGGTGTTTTATGGCTGTAATTAGGTTGTGAATCGCCGCTGCTGTGACAGATGTAGTGGTGTGTAGGTCTCTCCTAGAGTGATGTAGAACCTAGGTCGTCCATTCAGTAGGTTCTTGGCAGGATGATGTCACTGTCGGTCTGTGTGCAGCGGCGAGCACAAACAGTACATAACTGATCAAGTGATCAAGAGAAAGAGTGAGAGAGAGAGAGAGAGAGAGAGAGAGAGAGAGAGAGAGAGAGAGAGAGAGAGAGAGAGAGAGAGAGAGAGAGAGAGAGAGAGAGGGGCCTGGTCTGGGACCAGGCGGCTGTGGCGATGTTTTCTTCCTTTTTTTAAATGATCGTCTTGCAAGGAGCCTCCCCAATGTATAAAGTCAACATTGCAATAGGTCTGCAGAGTTTCATTACAAGTTTATACAAAGAGACAGTTTGGGAATTGGGGAAATTTCTGAGTAAACTCAGTTACCGTTGGAAAGTAAAATAAGCTCCTCGTGTCAACACATATTATGTGGTAATATATCTGTTATATTAAGCTGGTTTTGACCATTGCGTAAACAGTTTACAGAGATGGGAAGTGGATAGTCATGGGCGCTTAGTCGCTTGCTTAAGTTTACTGGAAATTTAGCGAGGTATTAAACAAGCGTGGCTGTGGTCACAGGCTGGCCTGGACGTGTGGACACTATCAATACATGAAAAAAAATATATGTGAGTAAAAAAAAAACAGCTCTGTACAGGTTGAATATTTTTCCGTCAGTATGAGAGTGAGCGGCCGCAGCTCTGATGTTTTCCCAGTGACAAATGTTCAGGTGTTTTGACGTGTTGAGTGTGTGAGGGAGAGAAACCTGATCAAAGAGTACGACACACGGAGCCTGTGTCTGGCCACACATCCGGCTGCGCCTTCGTGGTCCCTCCTTGGGTCTTCAACAGTGGTCTGGAAGTCCACCACGTGCACCGTCCACCCGACCATATGCTTGCAAACACCTCCAAAGACAGTGAAACACACGGACAATCTGAACGCATGGGACCACATTTTCCAGCTTGATAAGGTGTGAATTAGTTACTTCAGACAGTGCATACCTCCTTCCCCGGCACAGACCTCGCCAAGTGACGCCTCCCTCACGCCCACGACGCCCACCTAGCCTTCAAGATATCACTCAAACGTCCCAGGCTCGCGGTGGGCAGGTTGGTGGGCGAGGACAGGGCAATAGACGCCGTGAACCTGCTGGAAAAAAACAAATGAAGGTCGGAACAACGGGGTCTGATTGTTTACCATAGCTTCGTTAAAGCGATCCTCCTCGCGTTGCTCTTAATGGCGCCCGGTACTAAACGACCGGATTTTTGTTCTACAAGGCAATTGAGCGTCAACACGAGTGTTTCTAACATATGCCGCCAAGTCCTTATGTTCAGGAAATGTTGGGCAGATTACCAGGGCGAGGGAGGAACGGAGAGGGGTGGGGTGCAATGGGGATGGAGGGGCGAGAAGGGTGGGGAGTAGGAGAGAGGGGGGGGGAAAGAGGTGCTCAGAGAGGGTCATATGGACGCAGACAAATGCCAAGATAATTGTTTGCACTCTAACCTTCCGTTGTTTCTTTTGGTTTGCACACGTAATTGTATTTTATACATTCGTCAGTGAGAGGGAGGACTCCACCTCGGGGAGGACTCCACCTCGGGGAGGACAAGTTCCTCTTTCTTGTCCTCGCTACAAGTGACAGAAGCAGCCTGTAACATCTTCCTGAAGAGAAACCTCCTTTCGTCACCTCGACCAGAATGTGTGCGTTGTTACCATGCAGTGTCCCGTCGACTCATTCAATCTGAGGTGGAATCAGACTCACCAGAGCATGTGAATGCACGATCTCATTTTCCTGTATACATATTCGTGCGTGCTTCCATGCTCTTGTATACATGTGCGCATGGGTCCGTGTGGCTGTGCGCTTTGGTACAAGCGTGCGACAGCCTCTGTAATAGTACAGCAGTTAATGTACTGATAGCTAATTAAGAATTCAGGAGTATGTTCGCTGAGAGTGTATATCAGTTGGTGGCGTCAGGCCACCACTATCCCTCGCCACCAGCGCCCGCCCGCTCTCCTGTCCACCTGTGTCTAGCCCCGAGCACCCATACACCTCAGTTCACACCCCGATTCATACATACCTTCGTATGTTAGTGAGGGAGAGGCGCAACCTCTCAAGTCTCAAATCACAGACTTACCATTATCCTTCAGTCGACGTGTGCGCGTGTATGTGTATTTACGGGTGTGTAGGTGTGTATGTGTGTGTGTGTGTGTGTATGCGCGCGCGTTGTGCGTGCGTATATGCGTGCGTCGTAGAGCTGATAATTTACGTGACAAGTGCGAGTGGACCCTAATGGAGTGTCGCTGTTTGACACCTCGTCCACGTGACCGAAATGTTGCGTTGTGGTCAAAAAGCTTCGAGCTGGTTTCTTAAGCTACGCTCACCGCTGAGACTCTTCCTGCGTCCCCGGCTCCTTCAGGACTCCTTATGGAGCCGGAGATCCTTCCGTGGGTCACCAAGGGCTTGACAGAGAAGCAGAGGGAGGCCGAGTTATGAGGGATGAGTGGGATGAGTGGACTGAGAGTGGGCTGGGAGGGAGGGTTCGCTAGTGGGAAGCGAGCGATGGTGAGGGTGACCAGCTGTCAACAGGTTCTTCTTGCTATCAAAGCGGACTGCCACACTGGCTGCTCGGGGACCCTCGCACGTTTCTGTCTGTCGCGCCAGCAGCAGCAGCATCAACAGCAGCAGCAGCAGCAGCAGCAGTAGCAGCATCAACAGCAGCAGCATCAACAGCAGCAGCATCAGCAGCAGCACAACCACTACTACTATCACCTTTGCAACTATCCCCATCACCACCAATGTTACTATCACAAATACCACTAATACCAGCACTGCCACCACACAACCACAACCACCACTACCACTAGTGCCAGCATTGCCACAACACAACCACAACTATCACTAGTGCCAGCATTGCCGCCACACAACCACAAACACCACTACCACTAGTGCCAGTACTGCCATCATACTACCACAACCACCACTACCACTAATGCTAGCAGTGCCACCACACCACTACCACCACCACTAATACCAGGACTGCCACCACCACTAATACCAACACTACCACCGCACAACCACAACCACCACCACCACTACAACTAATGATGATAGCACTGCCACCATCACTAATACCAGCACCGCCACTACACAACCACCACCACCACTAGTGCCAACACTGCCACCACACAACCACCACCACCACTAGTGCCAACACTGCCACCACACAACCACCACCACCAACTCCTTTACTCCGTCTCTCTTAATCTCACCACTAGTTAACTATTATACTACTTACTCCAGAGGTAGCACCATCACTACTGGCACCATCACTACTAGCACCATCACTACTAGCACCATCACTAGCACTATCACTACTAGCACCATCACTACTAGCACCATCACACCGCCGCCACCACCACCACCACCACCACCACTACCACCACCACCACTACCACCACCACCACCATCGCCCTCACTACTACCCTCGCTACCACCACCAACAACAACTCTTCTCCAGCGGATTGACGAATGGCACATAGCCAAGTCTGATCCAGGGGGAGAGTAGCTCTAGTTCCTTGGATGAAAAGTTCCTCGCCAGCATCAAGACGCCCCTCCCCCTCCCCCTGACCCCTGAAGTCTCCCTCGCCAGCAGATAGTCTCTACGTGCGTCTCTTTGTCTCTGACCGGCTGTCTGTTTGTGTTATCTCTCTGCTTTTCCTTGTCTCTCTCACACTCATCTCCAGCCTCTCTCTCATTCTCTCTTTCTCTCTCTCATATATATATATATATATATATATATATATATATATATATATATATATATATATATAATATATATATATATTGTGTGTGTGTGTGTGTGTGTGTGTGTGTGTGTGTGTGTGTGTGTGTGTGTGTGTGTGTGTGTGTTGTATTAACACATTGGCCTTCTCCCACCAAGGCAGGGTGGCAAGAAAAAGAAAAAAATTCATCATCATTCACTCCAGCACTGTCTTGACAGAGGCATGCTTATCCTACAGTTATATAACTGCAACATTAACACCCCTCCTTCAGAGTGCAGACACTGTAATTCCCATCTCCAGGACTCAAGTTCAGCCTGCCGGTTTCCCTGAATCCCTTCATAAATATTACCTTGCTCACACTCCAACAGCACAAAAGTCCTAAAAACTATTTGTCTCCATTCGCTCCTATCTAACACGCTCACGCATGCTTGCTGGAAGTCAAAGCCCCTCGCACACTAAACCTCCTTTAGCCCCCTCCTTCCAACCTTTCCTTAGCCGACCCTACCCCGCCTTCCCTTTACTACAGATTTATACACTCTCGAAGTTATTCTGTTTCGTTCCATCCTCTCTACATGTCCGAACCACCTCAACAACCCCTCCTCAGCTCTCTGGATAATATTTTTGGTAATCCCGGACCTCCTCCTAATTTCCACACTACGAATTCGCTGCATTATATTCACACCACACATTAATCTCAGACATGACATCTCCATTGCCTCCAGCCTTCACCTTGTTGCAACATTCACCACCTATGCCTCACACCCATATAAGAGCGTTGGTGTAACTATACTCTCATACATTCCCCTCTTTGCTTCCATGGATACAGTTCTTTGTCTCCACTGACTCCTAAGTGCACCACTCACCTTTTTCCCCTCATCAATTCAATGATTCACCTCATCCTTCATAGACCCATCTGCTGACACGTCCACTCCTAATTATCTGAATACATTCACCTCCTCCATACTCTCTCCCTACAATCTGATATCCAATCTTTCGTCACCTATTTTTTTTGTTATCCTAATCACCTTATTCTTTCCCATATTCACTTTTAATTTTCTTCTTTTACATACCCTACCAAACTCATCCACCAACCTCTGCAACTTCTCTTCAGAATCTCCCGAAAGCACAGTGTCATCAGCAAAGAGCAACTGTGACAACTCCCACTTTGTGTTAGATTCTTTATCTTTTAACCCCACTCCTTTTGCCAACACCCGAGCATTCACTTCTCTTACAACCCCATCTACAAATATATTGAGCAACCATGGTGACATCACACATCCTTGTTTAAGGCCTACTTTTACTGGGAAATAATCTCCCTCTCTCCTACACATTCTAACCTGAGCCTCACTATCCCCGTATAAACTCTTCACTGCTTTCAGTAACCTACCTCCTATTCCATACACCTACAACATCTTCCTCAATGCCTCCCTATCCACTTTCATACGCCTTTTGCAAATCTATAAATGCCACAAAAACCTCTTTACCCTTATGTAAATACTGTTCACCTATATGTTTCACTGTAAACACTTGGTCTACACACCCCCTACCTTTCCTAAAGCCTCCTTGTTCATCTGCTATCCTACTCTCCGTCTTACTCTTAATTCTTTCAATAATAACTCTACCATTCACTTTACCAGGAATATTCAACAGACTTATTCCCCTATAATTTTTGCACTCTCTTTTGTCCCCTTTGCCTTTATACAAAGGAACAATACAGCTCTCTGCCAGTCCCTAGGTACCTTACCCTCTTCCATACATTTATTAAATAATAGCACCAACCACTCCAAAACTATATCCCCGCCTGCTTTCAACATTTCTATCTTTATCCCATCAATCCCAGCTGCCTTACACCCTTTCATTCTACCCACTGCCTCACGAACTTCCCCCCACACTCACAACTGGCTCTTCCTCACTCTTACAAAATGTTATTCCTCCTTGCCCTATACACGAAATCACAGCTTCCCTGTCTTCATCAACATTTAACAATTCCTCAAAATATTCAATACATCTTCCCGATACCTCTAACTCTCCATTTAATAACTCTCCTCTCCTATTTTTAACTATCAAATCCACTCGTTCCCTAGGCTTCCTCAACTTATTAATCTCACTCCAAAACTTATTGCTATTTTCAACAAAATTTGTTGATAACATCTCACCCACTCTATCATTTGCTCTCATTCTACATTGCTTCACCACTCTCTTAACCTCTTTTTTTCTCTCCATATACTCCTCCCTCCTTGCATCACTTCTACTTTGTAAAAACCTCTCATGTGCTAACTTTTTCTCCCTCACTACTCTCTTTACATCATCATTCCACCAATCTCTCTTCTTCCCTCCCGCACCCACTTTCCTGTAACCACAAACTTCTGCTGAACACTCTAACACTACATTCTTAAACCTACCCCATACATCTTCGACCCCATTGCCTGTATTCTCACTAGCCCATCTGTCCTCCAATAGTTGTTTAGATCTTACCCTAACTGCCTCCTCCTTTAGTTTATGAACCTTCACCTCTCTCTTACTTGCTGCTTCTTTTACTCTCACTGTAGCTACAACTAAATAGTGATCTAATATATCTGTGGCCCCTCTATAAACATGTACATCCTGAAGTCTACTCAACCAAACCCCTTTCTATACAAAGTTCAATCAAAGGGTCCCCATTATCATTTACACCTGGCACCCCAAACTTACCTACCACACCCTTCCTAAATGTTTCCCCTACTTTCTCCTGCCACAGTTACTCTCTCACTTGGTTCAAAAGTTCCTACACACTCGCTTAACATCTTCCAAAATCTCTCTCTCTCCTCTACACTCCTCTCTTCTCCAGGTGCATACACGCTTATTATGACCCACTTTTCGCATGCGACCCTTATTTTAATCCACATAATCCTTGAATTTATACATTTGTATTCCCTCTTCTCCTTCCATAACTGATCCTTCAACATTATTGCTACCCCTTCCTTAGCTCTAACTCTCTCAGATACTCCTGACTTAATCCCATTTATTTCTCCCCACTGAAACTCGCCTACCCCCTTCAGCTTTGTTTTGCTTAGAGCCAGGACATCCAACTTCTTTTCATTCATAACATCAGCAATCATCTCTTTCTTATCATCCGCACTACATCCACGCACATTCAAACATCCCAGTTTTATAAAGTTTTTCTTCTTCTCTTTTTTTTAGTATTTTCTACAGAAGGGGTTACTAGCCCATTGCTCCCGGCATTTTAGTCGCCTCATACGACACGCATGGCTTACGGAGGAAAGATTCTTTTCCATTTCCCCATGGAGAATAGAGGAAATAAAGAAGAACAAGAACTATAAATAAAAGAAGAAAACTTAGATGTATATATATATATATATATATATATATATATATATATATATATATATATATATATATATATATATATGTATATATGCATGCCTGTGTAGTGTGACCTAAAGTGTAAGTAGAAGTAGCAAGATATACCTTTTATCCAGCGTGTTTATGAGACAGAAAAAAGACACCAGCAATCCTACCATCATGTAAAACAATTACAGGTTTGTGTTTCACACTCACTTGACTATCATTTATTTAGCTACTATCCACATAGCTATCATTACTTAGCCAGTATCCACTACTAAGCAGTTATCCACCTTGCCACTATAAAACTTGGCGACTATTCCATTATATCATTTGGCTACAACAGGCATGGGTTACAGTGTCCACTTGTCCACTTTCCGCCTTCTTTCTACCCATCTAACCGCTACTCCATCCCAGCTCCACTATCCACTTGACCAGCACACCAATCAATCACTGTCCAATGTGCCATTATTAAACCAGGCTGTTATCAAGTATGCTATTATCCAGAGAGACAGTTTTGCCCACTTGGGTACTGTCCTTCTGGCACCACTTAATTCCTACAGCACTGCACTGGACTATGATAGCACGTGTCTTCCATACCACTTGGCCCAAAATACCACTGCGGCGGTATGCTACCTGGCCGCAATACCAATGCCTTTAGTGTTCGGAGACTGGCAGGGGATTGGCGACGTATGACCCGCATAGGTAAACCACTTCGGGAGGAGAGTAAATATGATGTACGGAGATGTGACGTATTTCATCCTCACAGGGAAGACCTGAGTGAGGCTGGAGAGGAGACGAGAGCGGAAGAGCAAGAAATGACCATGCTAGTTACGAGGCCATTTGAAAACCCTACAGCATCCCAAGATAGAAACAGAACCATAAGAGTTTCCTATTTAAATAAGAAGAAAAATATCCTATCTAAATAAGAAGGAAGGTTTTTCTGTCTGAATAATAGAGAAGATGAACTGGGAAGATTGAATGTTAAAAAGAATGGAAGAGTTAATACCGTGGATGGTACAATTCACCAGAAACTAGTACGTAGGAGAGTAATGTTATGGCGACGTTTCGGTTCATCCTGAACTCTTGTCAAATCACATCTGGATGAGGAAAGTAGAGAAGGCCTCAAGACAATACGGTAGAGTGAGAAGATGGGAGTGGTAGTAGTAGAAGTATGAATTATAGTAGTGGTAGTAGTACCAGTAGTAAAAGTGGTGGTAGTGAACGAAGGAGATTCGGTTAAGATTGACGTTCTTGAAATGAGAAGCTAAGCGGAAGACTAAGTAGGCGTTCAACGTGGAGAAAGGTATGACAACAGAGTACGGAGTTAACAGGCACCAAAGAAGACCCACATAATAGCGGAAGAGGTGCTGAAACTTTTGAAGGGCTGTGGCCACAGAAGTGAATACTGAGTGAAGAAGCAGGATCTCTCTGCGAGTCTATTGTGAGTATCCTCAAGAATTCACTAGGAACAGGACCGCTACGAAACTTCTAGATAACTCCTAAAATGTCATTTCTGTATTTAAGCGGGAGAAGAAAGAGTTAACACTGAACTTCAGGCCAGGATCCCTTGCATATATACCTGACAAGACAGGAGGAGAGTGTTGGAGCGCATGGAGACGAGGGATTAGCGAGAGAAAACAAGCTTGACTTTAGTGATTGGTAAGTCCTCTTTTACGAACCATCGAGCGTTTTATGAGTGTCAGAGAAACAAAGCCGGAGAGACAGGATTGGAAGGACTGCAGATCGTCAGCAAAACTAGATGAACAAGCAGGAGTGACAGGGAAAGGGATGAGCGAAGGTAACTTGTGGCGTTCCCAAGGACAAGTACTGAGGTCTCTATTCCGTTCTGATAATGTGAAACTATTAGGAAGAATACGAATGGGGGAGAGGAAGGAGACGGCCTCCAACCTTTAACAGGTTGCAGTAGTTCAACTGTACAAACTGGGAGGACAGAAACTAGAAACAGTGATAAAATAAAGTGATCAGAGAGTGAACACCAACATGATTACATTACCGGAGATCATATCAACCTTGTATCCACGGTTCCACATGCGAGGATGGCAAATCTCTGAACATCCTTCATAATACTCAATGTAACATCCTTCAAAAATTCCTACATCTTTCAGACTCCCTTTAAAGTATATAGACCCTGCATGAACCCTACCATTCTTTTAATGATCATCTATGTTCTAAAGTTTGAAAAAGGTCCAAAGGGTTGCAATTAGTGGGAAAGAGGTTAAATTGAAGGTGACGACTCTGAGAGAGAGGAGGACAAGGAGAGACATAATTACAACGTACAAAATACTCAGGGGGAACTGTTGAAACAGACAGGAACATAAACTTTGAAATGCGAGGACTAGGAACATAAGACACATAAATGGAAGCTAAAACAAAATTAGTTACAGAAGTCACATGGTGATATGGAAGTGGAATGTAGTGAGTGTAGAAGTGATGAAGAATGTAGTGAGTGTAGAAGTGATAAAGAATGTAGTGAGTGTAGAAGTGATGAAGAATGTAGTGAGTGTAGAAGTGATGAAGAATGTAGTGAGTGTAGAAGTGATGAAGAATGTAGTGAGTGAGTAAAGTGATGAAGAATGTGAGAATAGAGTGTAGAAGTGATAAAGAATGTAGTGAGTGTAGAAGTGATGAAGAATGTAGTGAGTGTAGAAGTGATGAAGAATGTAGTGAGTGTAGAAGTGATGAAGAATGTATTGAGTGTAGAAGTGATGAAGAATGTAGTGAGTGTAGAAGTGATAAAGAATGTAGTGAGTGTAGAAGTGATAAAGAATGTAGTGAGTGTAGAACTGATGAAGAATGTAGTGAGTGTAGAAGTGATGAAGAATGTAGTGAGTGTAGAAGTGATGAAGAATGTATTGAGTGTAGAAGTGATGAAGAATGTAGTGAGTGTAGAAGTGATGAAGAATGTAGTGAGTGTAGAAGTGATGAAGAATGTATTGAGTGTAGAAGTGATGAAGAATGTAGTGAGTGTAGAAGTGATGAAGAATGTAGTGAGTGTAGAAGTGATGAAGAATGTAGTGAGTGTAGAAGTGATGAAGAATGTAGTGAGTGTAGAAGTGATGAAGAATGTAGTGAGTGTAGAAGTGATAAAGAATGTAGTGAGTGTAGAACTGATGAAGAATGTAGTGAGTGTAGAAGTGATGAAGAATGTAGTGAGTGTAGAAGTGATGAAGAATGTAGTGAGTGTAGAAGTGATGAAGAATGTAGTGAGTGTAGAAGTGATGAAGAATGTATTGAGTGTAGAAGTGAGGAAGAATGTAGTGAGTGTAGAAGTGATGAAGAATGTAGTGAGTGTAGAAGTGATGAAGAATGTATTGAGTGTAGAAGTGATGAAGAATGTAGTGAGTGTAGAAGTGATGAAGAATGTAGTGAGTGTAGAAGAACAATGAAATTTATATCAAGCATTTCGATTTTACATCAGAAAATTCCTGACCAGAGAAAGAATGAGAGAAGGAGAGAATTTCACGAAGCAAGAATCTGTAAACAAGTGTGGTGCAAAATAATACGATTATGCAAAAGAAAAATGTCTAAAGAGACAAGAAGGGGGAATATTACCAGTGGGGTAATATTTTATTTTTAATTCATGAAATGATAGGAAAGACACAATGATTAACTACGTGGATATGCTTGATAATTATACAAAAAAAAAACAGTAAAATGATAAATGCAATAACTGTAAACACCTGAAGGAAAATATGGCTTAGACGGTAAATTGATGATGAAATTTATTAATGACAAGTGAGACGTATTTGCTGATGACAAATGAGACGTATTTTGCGTAACAGTGTTAAAAATATACTCTTTCTCTCTCTCCTTAGTGGTGACAGTTGTAGTTGTAGTGACTGTTGTGGTGACAACCGAAGTGGTAATGACTGTAGTGGTGACTGTCGTGGTGGTGGCTGTAGTGGTGCGGGTACTGGTGGTGACTGTAATGGTGATGAGTGTGGTGATAACTGTAGTGACAATGAGTGTAATGGTGGTGACTGTAGGGGTAGTGACTGTAGTGGTGACGACTGTAGTAGTGACGACTCTCTAACACCATCAAATACAGGAACAGTAAAATGCTGCAACAACATCAATGGCACCAACAATATGTAATGTTAACATCAGTTATAAAAATCATCGATGATGTTAATGGTGCTGTTGAAATCAACACGTAAATGACATCAACAATAATGCCAAAATATCAACAACAAAAATAGTTCAACGAATGCATCGACACCCCAGCATCATCAACACCCCAGCATCATCAAAGCATCAACACCTCAGCAGCATCAAAGCACCAACACCTCAGCATTACCATCAACACACCAACAGCATCAAAACATCAACATCAACACACCAACATCATCAAAACAATCCACGAACAACATCAATGCACCAACAGCATCATAACGTCAACACACCATAAATAATGAAACATCAAAATCAACACATTAACAACATTACCACAACATCATCAAAACGTCAACATCTCCAAAATAGTGTCAACATTCCAACTTCCCAACAAACAGAACCCAAAGAGTAATAGTAAACAGAGTGAAATGGGGGGCTGTTACATTGAAGAGGTGTGTTCCCCAAGGCACGGTACTTGCCTCAATTCTTTTCCTTATTTTCACTTCTGATATAGACAGGGACATCAATCATAGCACTGTATCATACTTAGCAGACGATACAAGAATTTGTATATAAGTGGCATCCATAGAAGACACAGGGAGCCTCCAAGCTGATATCAACCAAGTTTTCCAGTGGGCTACTGACATCATTGTGATATTCACTGAAGACACATTTCAGTTACTACGTTAAGGAAGAATGGAGGAAAGCAAAACAAGATCAGAGCACAAGACAAACTCCAACCAATCAATAGAACGTAAATCAGATATGAGAGACCTGGAAGTGACAATGTCAGATGATCTCACGTTGGAGGAGCACAGCAATGTTATTGTCGCAACTGCAAGAAAAAACGATATGTTGGACAAATAGAACTTTCAAAACAAGAGATGCCAAGCCAATGATGATACTCTTCAGGTCACTCGTTCTCTCTAGGCTGGAATATTACTGTGTATTAATGGCTCTTTTCAAGGCAGGTGAAATTACCGAGCTGGAAAATGCACAGAAAACCTTCATAGATCATATAAACTCAGTCAAGCACCTGAATTACTGGGAACACTTGAAGTCCGTAAAACTGTAGTCCTTAGAACGAGGGCGAAAAAAGTAAATCATAATCTACACCTGGAAAACAGTGAAGGAATTGGATTGAAACCTAGACACCGCCATCACAACTTATGAACACAAGAAGGTTAGTCGACGGTGCAAGATACCTCCAGTCAAAAGAAGGATGAATACACTGAGAACCCGATAAGTGTTAAGGGACCACGACTCTTCACTACCCTCCCTTCATGCATCAGGGGACTCTACAAATAAATCCCTAACTGTCTTTAAGAGAAAAATCGATTCCTCAAAACAGTTCCTGATCAGCCGGGTTGTGATGCATACATTGACCCGTGGGCGGTGAGCCCTAGCTGCTGGGTCGATCAGGCCAGCAACCAGGAGGACTGGTCTGGGACCGAGCCCCGGAGGCAATGACCTCCGGAAGCGACTCCGGGTAAACCACAACATCAAAACATCAGCATCACTACAACAGCATCAGAACATCAACATCACTCTAACATCAAAACATTAACATCGCTACATCAACATAAAAAATCATCACTACAACATCAAAACACCAATATCACTATAATAGTATCAAAACATCACTACAACAACATCAAAACATCAGCATCACTACAACAGCATCAAAACAACATCACTACAACAACATCAAGACATTAACATCACTACAATAGCGTCAAAACATTAACATCACTACAATAGCATCAAAACATTAACATCACTACAATAGCATCAAAACATCAACATCACTACAATAGCATCAAAACATCAACATCACTACAATAGCATCAAAACATCAACATCACTACAAAAGCATCAAAACAACATCACTCCACCAACATCAAAACATCAGCATCACTACAAGACCATCAAAACGTCAACTTCATCAAAACAACATCAAAACATCAACATCATTGCAGCAACATCAACATCACCACAACATAGGGAAGCACCCAAGCCAATACTGCCGTATCATCACCATATTATTATTATTATTATAATTATTATTATTACTATTATTACTAGTACTTGCTGCATTGATTAATCACAACACCTCCATCACACCTCTCCATAACCACTCCGTCCCCCCCCCCCGCCGTCCCTCTTTCACACCACCATCACCAACACCCCACCCCAACCCTCCACACACCTACCCTCTCCCCCAACACACACACACTCCCCGTCAAGGACCACTCGGCCCACTCCAAGACACTCGAGGGCTAAGGGCAGCCACTCCTCACCCCTCTCGAGTGCCGTGTCTTGTTTCGTATCAAACATTATCTAAATATATCAATATGCACAAGAGCTATGAGCAACAATACGAAGGTGTTCAGGTATTATCTGGAGGAGTCTCAATGATCAAGAGACCTTGAAGACTACCACTCGATACAATATAGTCTCAGAAGTCGATTCCTATCTAAATTTCCTTCTTGTGGGATTCCTAGCCGGGAATTCCTTGCCCTAGGCGTTGCCTGGTTCCTTCAATGATGCTGGGAAGGGGTGTGGAGGGAAGGAGCGGGCGTGAAGGGGCTGTGTGATGGGCGGGAGGAGAAGGGGAGAGGGAGTGTGGCGGACGATGGGTGGTGGAAGAAGACGAGGAGAACTGGAATAGACGGGGCGGTGTGGGTGCGCCAGAATCAAGCGCACTGGTAAATATTACCAGTGAGAGAGACCGCCAGGACTGTAAATGTTGGGAGCAGTGGGTGTACTGTGTCTCCTGGTGCTGTGTCGCCTGGTGCTGTGCTGTGCTTTGTCGCCTGGTGCTGTGTTGTGCTGTGCTGTGCTGTGTCGCCTGGTGCTGTGCTGGGTTGTGCTGTGCTATGTCGCCAGGTGCTGTGTTGTCCTGTCCTGTGTCGCCTGGTGCTGTGTTGTGCTGTGTCGCCTGGTGCTGTCTTGTGATGTGTCGCCTGGTGCTGTGTCACCTGGTGCTGTGTTGTGCTGTGTCGCCTGGTGTTGTGTTGTGATGTGTCGCCTGGTGCTGTGCTGTGCTGTGTCGCCTGGTGCTGTGCTGTGCTGTGTCGCCTGGTGCTGTGTTGTGCTGTGTCACCTGGTGCTGTGTTGTGCTGTGTCGCCTGGTGTTGTGTTGTGATGTGTCGCCTGGTGCTGTGCTGTGCTGTGTCGCCTGGTGCTGTGCTGTGCTGTGTCGCCTGGTGCTGTGTTGTGCTGTGCTGTGTCGCCTGGTGCTGTGCTGGGTTGTGATGTGCTATGTCGCCAGGTGCTGTGTTGTCCTGTCCTGTGTCGCCTGGTGCTGTGTTGTGCTGTGTCGCCTGGTGCTGTGTTGTGATGTGTCGCCTGGTGCTGTGTCGTGCTGTGTCACCTGGTGCTGTGTTGTGCTGTGTCGCCTGGTGCTGTGTTGTGCTGTGTCGCCTGGTGCTGTGTTGTGATGTGTCGCCTGGTGCTGTGCTGTGCTGTGTCGCCTGGTGTTGTGTTGTGATGTGTCGCCTGGTGCTGTGTTGTGCTGTGTCGCCTGGTGCTGTGTTGTGCTGTGTCGCCTGGTGCTGTGTTGTGCTGTGTCGCCTGGTGCTGTGTTGTGCTGTGTCGCCTGGTGCTGTGTCGTGCTGTGTCACCTGGTGCTGTGTTGTGCTGTGTCGCCTGGTGCTGTGTTGTGCTGTGTCGCCTGGTGCTGTGTTGTGATGTGTCGCCTGGTGTTGTGCTGTGCTGTGTCGCCTGGTGCTGTGTTGTGCTGTGTCACCTGGTGCTGTGTTGTGCTGTGTCGCCTGGTGCTGTGTCGTGCTGTGTCGATTGGTGCTGTGCTGTGCTGTGTCGCCTGGTGCTGTGTTGTGCTGTGTCGCCTGGTGCTGTGTTGTGCTGTGTCGCCTGGTGCTGTGTTGTGCTGTGTCGCCTGGTGCTGTGTCGTGCTGTGTCGCCTGGTGCTGTGTTGTGCTGTGTCGCCTGGTGCTGTGCTGTGCTGTGTCGCCTGGTGCTGTGTTGTGCTATGCCGCCTGGTGCTGTGCTGTGCTGTGTCGCCTGGTGCTGTGTCGTGCTGTGTCGCCTGGTGCTGTGTCGCCTGGTGCTGTGTTGTGCTGTGTCGCCTGGTGCTGTGTTGTGCTGTGTCGCCTGGTGCTGTATTGTGCTGTGTCGCCTGGTGCTGTGCTGTGCTGTGTCGCCTAGTGCTGTGTTGTGCTATGCCGCCTGGTGCTGTGCTGTGCTGTGTCGCCTGGTGCTGTGTTGTGCTGTGTCGCCTGGTGCTGTGCTGTGTCGCCTGGTGCTGTGTTGTGCTATGCCGCCTGGTGCTGTGCTGTGTCGCCTGGTGCTGTGTTGTGCTGAGTCGCCTGGTGCTGTGCTGTGCTGTGTCGCCTGGTGCTGTGTCGCCTGGTGCTGTGCTGTGCTGTGTCGCCTGGTGCTGTGCTGTGCTGTGTCGCCTGGTGCTGTGTTGTGCTATGCCGCCTGGTGCTGTGCTGTGCTGTGTCGCCTGGTGCTGTGCTGTGTCGCCTGGTGCTGTGTTGTGCTGTGTCGCCTGGTGCTGTGCTGTGTCGCCTGGTGCTGTGCTGTGCTGTGTCGCCTGGTGCTGTGTTGTGCTATGCCGCCTGGTGCTGTGTTGTGCTGTGTCGCCTGGTTCTGTGCTGTGCTGTGTCGCCTGGTGCTGTGTTGTGCTGTGTCGCCTGGTGCTGTGTTGTGCTGTGTCGCCTGGTGCTGTGCTGTGCTGTGTCGCCTGGTGCTGTGTTGTGCTATGCCGCCTGGTGCTGTGCTGTGCTGTGTCGCCTGGTGCTGTGTTGTGCTGTGCCGCCTGGTGCTGTGCTGTGTCGCCTGGTGCTGTGTTGTGCTGTGCCGCCTGGTGCTGTGCTGTGTCGCCTGGTGCTGTGTTGTGCTGTGTCGCCTGGTGCTGTGCTGGGTTGTGCTGTGCTATGTCGCCAGGTGCTGTGTTGTCCTGTGCTGTGTCGCCTGGTGCTGTGTTGTGCTGTGTCGCCTGGTGCTATGTTGTGCTGTGCTGTGTCGCCTGGTGCTGTGCTGTTCTATGTCGCCTGGTGTTGTGCTGTGCTGTGCTATGTCGCCTGGTGCTGTGTTGTGTTGTGCTGTGCTATGTCGCCTGGTGCTGTGTCTCCTGATGTTGTGTTGTGCTGTGTCTCCTGGTGCTGTGTTGTGCTGTGCTGTGTCGTCTGGTGCTGTGATGTGTCGTCTGGTGCTGTGTTGTGCTGCGTAGTCTGGCGCTGTGTGTCGTCTGGCGCTGTGTCTCCTGGTGCTGTGTTGTGTTGTGCTGTGTCGTCTGGTGATGTGTTGTTCTGTGTCTTCTGGTGCTGTGTCGTGTTGTGTCTCCTGATGCTGTGTTGTGTTGTGCGTCGCCTGGTGCTTCAGTGTGTTGTGTGTCGCCTGGTGCTGTGTTGAACTGTGTATCTCCTGGTGTTGTAATGTGTTGTGTGTCTCCTTGTGATGTGTTGTGCTGTGTGTTGCCTGGTGCTATGTCACCCCATGCTGCATGTATGCTGTGTATCGCCTGATGTCATGTGTTGTTTGTCACCCTGGTGCTGTTTGTGTCAAGCTGTGTCAGCTGCTTGACACAGCAGCAGGCTGTGTCAAGCAGCAAGCTGGACTTCGGGACGGTCTATAAAGCCAGGCCGGATGGCTCTCAGCAACAGAGGAGACTTTTGGACCCAGATCGTTCATGAACCCATACAACATGTGGAC